>VMBQ01001574.1:67023-175449 GCA_007657795.1 Dreissena rostriformis
TTATTATTTAAATAACGTTTTACATGTTGCCTGAAATATTATTAAATTTTCTTAATAACATCTTAATTCACGATTGAAATGTTCAACATGAAAAATAATGAGCCTTAAATAAACTTAAATAGTTCCAATTGTGTTCTCTAGATTTCCTAAACGTATGTCTTTATTAAATTTTCGTAATACGGTCTAAATCTACGATTTAAAAATAATCGTGCCGGTGGAGCTACGGTGCTGCCCCGGTTGTTCCCGGTGCCGCGCCGGTTGTTCCCGGTACGTCCCGGTGACTCCCGGTTCATGCCGGAGGCAATAACCGTAGCTCTGCCGTGATTAACCGGCTACAACCGGGGCTCCACCGGCACGAACCGTAGCTCTACCGGCATTAATTGGTGAAACGTAGCTACACCGGGACTCTGCCGGCATTCATCGGGGCTATACCGGCGTCAGACCGGGACGTTGCCGTAGTTCTGCCGTGGTCAATTGCATCCCAGATAAACCCCGGTTCGTGCCGGAGGAGCTATGGTGCTGTCCCGGTTTTTCTCGGTGCCGCGCCGGTTGTTTCCGGTACGGCCCGGTGACTCCCGGTTCATCCCGTAGGTATTAAACATTTTAATAGTTTGCCGGTGGAGCTCCGGTTGTACCCGGTTCATCCCGGACGTTCCTGGTGGAGCCCCGGTTCATCCCGGTAGACCCCGGATCACGCACCGGGGCTCCACCGGCATCGCAAAATGTGTTAGTGAGACTAGGCCTTAAACTATCAGTACTTCAAGCTGTTTATTAAGCCCATGTTGATCCCATAACTAACATAAGCAAGTAAGACGTTTTGCATGTGACATGATACACTTGTTATGAAATACAATAGTTTTGATAGGTAAAGCACCCATCTTTGCTGTGTCGATTTTGTACCTCTAATTTGTAAAATTTCATCAGGGTTAAATAGACATTAAAAAGAAGAAATTAACAGCATATTTTTGTATTAATTACACTTTCTGACAAACATAATTCAATATATGATTTACAAATTATTGCACCTGTGCCTGTTCCGATTCGCCTTGCTGAAGAACACTTTATCGCAGCATGTATATCCCTTCCCAGTCCCTGTGTGACTAATCTCATGCTGGCGCAGAGACGACTTGCTTTTAAGAACGTTGCCACAATAGCGGCATATATGTGGGTTTGAGCGATCCATCTGAAATATACATTTTATTGCATGCATACATGTGTCAAGAATACAGTGTGTGGTCGTTCGCCTATAACTCGAGTGTGGTCGTTCGCCAATTTCAAAACAAATGTCGTCGGTCGTTCTAAATAATAAAATATTAATATTGAGACTTATATTTGGTCGTATTTGAAATAAATACACATAATGACAGAAATAAAACCTTCATTTGTAATCGCTTTAACAACAAACACAGGTATTAGTAAAATGTGTGGTCGTCTACATCGTCGAGTTCGAAATTTGTCATTGAATGTTCTCAAAAAGTATTATACCTAAAAATATGAGCAATACATCAATGAAAAGTAGAATTCGCACTGAGTACGGTGCACCAAGGCATTGTAACATGTGTTCTGCTTAAACGGAGAAAACGTAAGAAAACATACCTTCGATTGACGTTTTGTCCGAAAAATAGCCGTGGTCGTTCGCATTTGTGGTCATGTGACAGTTTTTGTTCCCGCACATTGAGACAGCAATATGGTAGTAATAATTAAATAGGAGAACATAGACTTTAAGTACAAACGCTCTGGCGCTGACAATCTTCTGAATATAAAGGGGCACACACAAATTGTGTTGATGTCAAGAGTTGAGGGTAAACTGTTCTATCCATCGAGACTTTTCATGAAAGATAAAATTGTTTCATGCTGAACACGCAGCAAACCAGCGTATCATGCTATACTACAAAGACGCGGTCATGTTTCCAATGCTCTGGGGGATTATGCTCAAATCAGCCAATGTAATAAATGAAGTGTATTCATTCGTGTCTAGCCGCGGGAAATTTTATTTGAATTCTATTGGACACTAACAAAGGTAAGGTAAGGTGAAAAGCTGTGTTATACAGCTGCGCCGAAAAAACGGTTTTAAGCGGTAATGAATCAAGCCACGATTACCCAAGCCAGAGTTGACCATTGACCGATAAATGTCTATCTACTATTTAAAAATAATTCAATGCTATCGGGTCTCACGAACTAAAACGTATTGTTAGTACTACAATTATAAATGTTCGATTTTGTCTTATTATTATCCGATATACGTTATTTATTGATCGTCTCAAATTAACTTGTCTACCTTGAATCGATATACCCATTGACCCTTGTATGTATGCAAGTATAAAGAGGTGAAACTCCAGTTGCTCCATAAGTATTGCATTCCTATACACACGTTCTTAGTACTGTATTTATGGCAAGTGACCAATTGCCAAAACAGTACGACACAATACGAAACAACATACATACATGGTAGAATAAAGCTTGGGTCACCGCCTTGGAACGGTCAATGCTAAGCACTGGGGGTTTAAACCGGTTTTAGAGCGCTCAACCTCACACTTGGCCCAGCAATATTCATGATACATATAAGTGTAAAAATTTTTTAACCTCATAGCATTTGCAGCTTAAATTTAACCGGTATAAAAGGGAATTGAAACGCATTCAAATGTAATACCATTTAATTGCTCGATGGTAGGAAGGAGACCAGAGCAAGCAACAGAGTTACAACTGTTTGAGGCACGATGAAATGAAATTACGAACAGGTATCAATTACATCCCTTCTTTTTACAAAAGATGTAAGTATGCCACCGTAACTTGTATTTAAGGTGTTTAATATGTGTATAGAAGTGCTCGTGTGTTACGTTTCTGTGAATTCATATTTGTGTAAAGTAGATCCATGTTACAAGCAGTATATGAAACATGTTACCAAGGTATCTAGAATATTCACTTTTTATAAAACTGTAACATACGGCGACATTAATAAATGCAAGATAATATATTATGGTTACAATTCATAAAATATAAAATTCATACGATATCATTGTGTTACAATTTCGATCTTTGACATGTACGGTTCATTATAACACTGCACGCGCCATCTGTCATATAACCGAAGCGAAAACTCAACGATAGTTTATTATGTTATAAGTATGTTTGGAGGAAACACATTTAAAGCCGTTTTAAAAACAAACAGTTTAGCCGATACATTTGCCTCCAGCGTGAACATCGCTCGTTTGAAACAACGAAAGTCAAGCGCCGCATTACCATGTCTAGTAGAGACGTGTATCTGTCGCTAGTAAGTAGCACAAGGGCATTCATGTCTTCAGACAGAAGTATATAGACGTGCCTGTCGAAAGTTAGTAGAACAGATGCGTGCTTATCTATTGATTGTAGTAAAGGGGCGTGTAGGTCGATTGTAAGTACGACAGGGTATGCCTGTCTATTGGCTCACAAAGCCTGTATATGCCTGCCTTATCCGACACATTTAATCCCAGTGTGTACATCGAACGTTCGTTAAAATAAAACTCAATCGCCGTAATACAAATGTAGCGATCGTCTTCTCTGGCCAGATTAATTCCAGCACAATAAATGTAAACATCTCATAGTAAATTCAAAATATTAACACACAATTGAAACACGCGGTATGTTCCGTTTAATGACACTCTGTTTTTCTGAAATAGAACTATGTAATACAAAATTGAACATTTTCATGTTCTTTTTTGTAATAACCGGGACATTGATAAAATAATATAATGTTAATTTTATACAAATTTGTGCTGTTTTTTTTACAGCTAACAACGAAAGGTTATTCCATTGCATTTATGCATGAATTTGCCTTTGTTTGATGTACAATCATTATCTGCTAGGTTACGTATATACTATTGGCGAATAATGAAAAATTAATGAGTAAAATAATCGACTTAACAGCCATAGCTGACGATTTTGGGAGGAGCTACGTGAGAAATAGCACTATGGACTTAAGAGGCATTTTATAATACATAGTCAGTTGAAGCCGCGTTATGAAAATGATAATTGTTAGTCTTAGTTTGTGTTCGGCAAAGCAACGGTCGGAAGTTAAGAAGCGTGGATATTAAATCACGAGTTGGAATTTTAGTTCTAAAACAAAGCTAGTTTACAGTGAACCATTTTTGTTTCGGTTAAGCGTGTGTATTCAAATAGTTGACATAAAGCAGAAGCTTTGACATTAGTATTTGTTTTGACGAACGCTCTAGTGAAAATGAATTGTTTAAAAAATGAAATGATTTTAACAATGATCGTAGCCTTCTGGTCGATGGTACTCTCTGTCTATGCAGCGATGACATCCAAGTTTGTTGGATTTAAACTGCCACAGCTATTATACGAAAGGGACAAGTCATCTGTTATAGCGGAAGCATATACCGAAAACAGTTTGATGTGTGCAATGTTATGCCATGAAAAGCTTAACTGTGCTTCATACTTGTTTAAATCTACAGGTAAAAATATTGGTACCTTTTTATTATTAACTGTTTTCAATCACTTATTAATTAAACGTGCTTTATTCATGATTTTTTGATTAAAATTCTATCAAGAATGGAAAGCATTGAAATTAATTATGTAACTGGTAAACGTACATTGTATTATTAAGATTGATTACACTTATTTTAATTCTAAGTAGAAGGACCTAAAAACAGTCTGTATGATAATATTACACTTAACTCACTTAAACAGCATTGCCATTGTTATTCTTAACATTGATAAAACAAGTGTGTTGTGCGTTCCAAAATTGTTCAGCAATAACATCACAGTTCAAAAACGTTTATACTTTCCCTGCGTCATGGCATGCTTCAAAGAAATACACAGTTGTATATAACTTATAAATAATATACAACTTCATTGGTTTAGACAGTCAAAGGCGAATAACAATATGTTTAATATAAAATGTTTGTTTATACCTGGGCCATAAATTTGTTCTAACATCCTGGCCTTATTTTAGACTAAAATAGCGAGCGTTGATACTCGTTTCAAGATTCCTATAAGTGATTCACGCCATTGATATAATGGGTAGATAGGGAACAAGAACAAAATATGACCTGACATCACTGACCTTACTACTAGATCGTAATCAATGGCTCCTTGTCAATTAACTTATTTATGATATATTTATTCATATTTTGCGTTGCGAATTAACTTATTTATCAACTAAACTTTCAACAGAAAAACCGGACAAACGGTGCTACACTTCTGAGGACTATAGTCAGTACAATGGAACCTGGGCACGTTCAAAGTCCAACAGAACGTGTCAGAGATGGGATAGCCAATTCCCACATACTCACAACATGAAGGCCTACGAATTAAATCTACCAGAATCCAACTTGACCAAAGCAGAGAACTACTGTCGAAATCCTGACGGAGAACCATGTCCATGGTGTTATACGAATGACCCGCTGATTCGTTGGGAGTGTTGTAACCTATATCGATGTTTCAACGCAGATGGTATGTTCTATATTTAACATGATGGAGCTTGACCCCCGTTTCTTGCGTGTTAACGTTTCGTTGACTGAAGAGAAATATACAATAACTAACATTGCTGTTCAATATAATATATAATCGCATTTACATTTATAACGATTCTTGCATTACACAGCGGGTACATCGTGATTTATTTTATACACAAAAATTAAGTTTCATTTCTTGTTCAATTGTTTCGTTCCAGCCAACTGCAGGCTGTATAACACGGCTGGAGAACCCTTTGAAGATGTCGAAGGATACAGCTACTTTATAAAGACAGAATAATAAACTTGTCGGCGGTCGATGACATATGAGACGATTTAGTACGATAGTATGTCATTGAAAGACATTTTATTTTAATACTGCAATACACTATATTCGCTGACTTGTGTTCCGATGGATTGTATAAATTTCAATTAAGCAACGAGTCCTGGACAATCCATCGGAACACGACAATGATGCACCATTCCATTGAGTATATACCTTCTTACGATGAAAAACATCACACGTCACTTTCGCAACAAATGATGATTAACTTCCGATTAAAGCAAAAACATTATTTCGAACTACTGGACAATATTAACTTGTCATCATGAGGTTATAATTATTGTTTTTCTGCTTCAAAGTTCTGGTATCTCCTGTCGTTGAAATCGGAAACGCATTGCGATATCTGAACAATGTAACTCATATCCTACAGCTTGTATGTTATAGTGGAAATCACCATTATATGAGTCTAATTACCTAATTAAGTAATAATAAATCAAGTTATGTACATTACATTTTATTGTTATTTGTTTTGCATTTTAATATAAAATCTATTTCAATCCCAAATCATATGTGCGATTTCATCTGCGTAACAAGGTATCTGACATGACATGGAATAATGTATAATGTGTGTATTGTTATGATGAAGTATGCTGTATTTTCTAGTTAATTCACATCTTAGATATTGACACATTAAGCCTTAAGCTTAAAATTTCATTTGTAAAATTGCAAATGTACATCACCAGATATTTTGCATATTTTTTTTCTCACTTATAACTATATTATTTTCTTGATGTTTTTTTGTGTTGGGTTTACTGCATATACTGATTTGAATGTGTGCTTTGTTTATACACTTTACATTTTCCATGTAATTTTTGTTATGTAATTGTTCACAGTTTAATCAATATAACTAAGCTGGCTCACGGATATAAAACATGGTTTTGGCAGTTATTATTAGTAGTAATTAATAACACGTTAAAGAATGTAAAACCATGTCTTGTATACTATGAATCACAAGCCGGCTGCGGCAAAAACGAAACAACTAATAATTTCACAGAAAATTATAATCCAACGTTTTGCGTAAAATACTTATAGAAAGTATTCATTTGATAGGTTTAAACTAACAGATTTATTTAATATAGTTTGCGGAGGATGACAATGATATTTAAAAACTATTTCTATGACAATGTATATTTAAAATAAAAGCACACAACAAACTGAATGCAAACTTTGCTTGTTCTTTGTACACAAGGAAAGACGATTGTTTATCAAAATAAATACATATTCTAGTAGGATAATTGTTTACGGTTTAACAGATTAAAAATATATATATAGTGATACCCTTCACTACATTTTGTTTCCTAAAAGAATGGAAGCAATCAACGTAATGTCTTATCATCATCGTGATACTTAAATAAAACAATTGAACAATTTAACGAACGGTATGTTACGAGTTGTTCCAGTTAATAAAATACCATAACTTATTTGGTTATAAGTCAACATTAATATATATCGGACAACTGGTTTAACGTATTAATGTACTCAATTGTTAAGGGAAGGTTTATGTTTTGTATTGTATTTGAACGATGCGTTATTTCTCTACAAACATAAGCACATAACATATGTACATAGTCCATATTTAAAACACGAACGTCACGCAGGATCGTTCATAATTGTTTTTCAAACTCAAAATCTTTAGCAAAGCCTTTGGGAATGGTCGAGGACCGAGCTTCAAGCCTTGAGTTATTTTTAGTGTGTATATGATACTAAAATAATAAATATTTGATTATTAATTATAACGCTATACGGATACGCACACGTTACAGATGCATGGCATGCTAGGTTGTTACAATTCTCCAAGGCTGCCATGATCGATCCCGCGGTACCGATCCTGATCTTTCTTAGAGATGTTAGGCGTCAATATGACGTGATGCGTGATTATACGTTTTTTAACAATTCTTTGATCTTGGTTGCGATTCGTTTTACGATTTGCCGATTACAGGTGTAATGGTTTGTTTACAGTCTGATCTATAGTTCAGATATAATAACACACTGTCCATAAGGAGCGTTTCATAGGAGTCCACGATTTGATCTCGATCCAAAACGACTAACTGCGATGGCCACGATTTGGGAATACGAATCGATAATGTTTTCCGCGCATTGTTACAATCAAATGCGAGGTTATACGGTTTGATACGATGGGTCACGATTTACAATTTAATGTAGATTATCCTTTAAAGCTTAGCAATTGTTTAAAGCGTTCAAAAATCTTCATCAAACAAGACGTACGTGGACAAGCGTTCTCGTAAAATCGTCTAACGGTGTATGTAGTATTTCATCAATTAATGATTCTTCTGAAAAAAAAGATAAACATATACAGGCAAATTTTTACACATGATGTTTCAGGTATTGCGTCTGCAAAATACCGCCAACAACAACTGCAGCTCAAATGATGTTAGTGCGCTGAAAAACAAAACATTATCAACGATTATTTAATAGTATAACTTATGTAGGTTTGTACAACTATTGAAAAGAAAACATATATGTTTCTCTGAATTTGAATAATACCGTTTTATTTGCCAAGGCTTCATTAAAGGTTTTCTCATCTGTTTTATATTTTTACAATTATGACATTATATCAAAACCACTCAATTAATAAAGTGTTCTGACCTAATATGACCTTTTATTCACCATATAACATGCTTTGAAAACCTTTATATAGAACATGAGACGACAATTTATTGATTATTTAATCTAATATCATAACATGTAATTCACATTGATAAAAGTATATTATCAACCATGATGATGCATAAAAACTAATAATCAAGTTAGGACTTCGTTTAGCAGTGCAACATGGGAACTGCTTGTTAGGTGAATAAAAATTCAGTCGCGAAGTGTGTATGTTTTGTGCATGCTGTAAACCATAAAATCGATGCAGGGCTCGGATTTTAAATAAGATTTAACATATTGATAAACTTCATATGTTAGTATCCTCGATAAAGAGAATAAAAATATACTGCCATATCGTTGTGATATATATAAGGTGAGGCTAAGAATAAATGAGCGGCGAGGCTTGCTGGTTAATGGGATCCGGCAGTATAGGCGGCAACTATGGATGTATGGAGGAACATCGATCCGTCGAGGTCCGGTTTGTCAAGCATTGAATCCGCAATACCTTCTATTATCATACATCCTAGTGGAACACATAGAATAAATAATGTAATTCTATTAATTATACAACTTAAACGACCCTTTCTGATAGTTCTTCTGAGGAAATGCAATAAATGTTATATGCATGTGTCATTCCATATCATTCCAATATAACGAAGCGCTTAGCAGAATCGTAACCTGACTGTTCTGAACAGCTCTTTTTGTAATCTTATTAGAATTCGGCTTTCTTTGTTTTTCGTCAAAATTTAATGTTTGGGATTCCGAATACACATGCAGAGATTAATATTCAAATTATTATGAATTAAATGTATTTAATTGACACACAATTTATAACAAATGTAACGCTGAATATGACAAACATCACCATTTGTTCCGAACCAACAGTTATGTATGCACTGAAAATAACATTTTTGACAGTGCAGACATTTCTTTAAAATAGTAATAACTTCGGACATTTTAAAACTGACAAAAACATAATTAGCGAGCCCGATCAGACCTTAATTCTAACTGGACTCGAATAAATAATACAGTTGTTATAAACCCAGAGGCACACTCAGGTATTAAAGTATTTTCTAACACGTATCTCGGAGACATTTTTGTAAAATGACAATACTTTCGGACAGCTAATAATTTCTCTTTAAATTATGTTGTTTGGGATTCTAATGTAACATGAATTCGATAAAATCTGAGAAAATGATAAGCAAGCGAGATAAGTCCTGAATTCTCGTTGAAACAAACGCTGTTAGGTTTGTCGTAAGTTTCGTATAAATAGACGTTCTGCTAAAAATGTGAAGAGGTGGTACATTTAAATTGTTTAAAAACATGTATTGACATTAAGTTTTTTATTTAGAACAAAGTATACACTACTTTTAATTTCTTTGTTTTGAGCAAGATTTACGCAAATTGGAAATGTTGTACAACATTTGGAAGAATAGACCTTTGAAGTTTATGTGTTAGTTGTTCAAAAAAACAATTTGTAATATAAATGATCAAAACAGCTCATGCTGTTCAAGATTAATTAAAACAATTTCTACACATCGTGTATTTTATTGCACCAAACGTTTGCGAACGTCGACATTATGAAAAGTCATTCGATAATCACAAAATGCATTTATTTCGTAAAAGAAGGGATACATTGGAATTTTCTTTTTTGCCGAGGTTTAAGCAGATAAAGTTTTCGACATATGTTCAAATTATTTGGTCACCATTTTTTTCATATTTGAACTTGCTATTCAGGCTTCTCGTGATAAACACGCGCTCCACAAACCTTAACCAGTCGCACAATTCAGTTTCTCAAGAAACATTCGCGTACTAGTCTAATGTACTCGTGAGATCTTATCCACTTCTTTTAAAACAAAAACTATAAATATATAAAGTGATCGAAACTAAGATCACCTCTTCGGAACGCCTCATGTCATACATCAAAGACACATATGATCGTATAAGTGATTATGTCCTTCGTCCACGGAGATACTTAGATAGATAGATAGATTTATTTCGGTATATAAAATACATATGGCATGGTACACAACATAATTAAAAAATTACTGCATTACACGAAATACAAATATCACAGATCAGCTATAAGACAAGAGCTTAAAAGCAATTAGAAAGCTATCATTTGGTAAAAAATACATAAATATTGCTTCTTGTTATATCAATTAGAACAAAAAAATAAAATAGTTGCAACACATATTAAATACTAACATAGTGTACCAGGGCAAGTACTCATATACCCAGGATAGCACAAAAAAGGAAATGTGAATTTCCTTATTTCCATTGTGGTCCTGGATGAATGATGACATGTCCTAGCAAGGCACAACTACTATGTTCTTATGGGTGGTAAAATTAGCAAATTAACATATGAATAACAATACACATCATTTGAATAACAATACACATCATTTGAATAATAATAGTCATCACAGAGAGATTACAGGCTTTATCAAGAAACTATAAGCTATTTAAAATATGCTTTTTTACTGCAACCTTAAATGTCTGTAAGTTGGGGGAATCTTTTATGACAATTGGTAAGCTGTTCCATAATGAACATCCCATATATGAGAAGGACTTTTTGCCAAACCCTTTTACTTTAGGGATACTGAAACATGATCCTTTGCTAAATCTGGTATTATGGTTATGAACAGTACTGGCTAGCATAAAATTCTCATTCAAGTAAAAAGGGGCAGAACCTGAGTGTATTTTAAAAACATGGTTAAGAATTATTTGTTCTACTCTTTTTTCAACAGGTAACCAACCCAACTGAAGAAAGTATTCTTTATTGATGTGACTTCTTGGATCTAGTCTGAAAATAAACCTAATGATCTTGTTCTGTGTAACCTGGAGTCTGTTCTTCAGATTCTGAGAAATGCCATAATACCATATAGAACAGGTATAATCAAAGTGACATTGAATCAAGGACATAATTAACATTTTTTTGGTATCAAATGATAAAAACCTTTGCTTTCTGTATAGGAACTTAAGTCTTGCATTTGCCTTCTTAATGACTGATGTAACCATACTTTCAAAACTTAAACATTGATCTAAAGTAGCACCCAAATATTTGACTGAGTCAGTGTGCTGTATAACTGTACCATTGCACGAAATATTAAGGTTAGACTCCTTCTTTAACTTAGGTTTCGAGCCAAATAAAATCGATTCTGTTTTACCCAGGTGTAATGACAATTTATTGTCAACTAACCAGTGACTAACTCTTTCCAGATCTTGTGCTAATAAACACTCAATATCATGTTTAGACTTGCCAGACACCAGAATAGCAGAATCATCGGCATATAATAAAAGCTTATTGTTTACAACTCCTGCCATGTCATTCACGTATATTAAAAATAGCAGAGGTCCCAGTATTGAGCCTTGGGGCACACCACATGTGACATTTTCCAAAGATGACTGTATACCAGAAACATCAGTACATTGTTTACGACTAGATAAGTAAGATTCGAACCATCTAATAACATCAGGGGAAAACCCTATCATTTTCAGTTTACCAAAAAGTATAAAATGGTCAACAGTATCGAAGGCTTTTTGCAAATCGAGTAGAACCATGCCAACATAATTACCTTTATCTAAGTTAAACCTAATATAGTCAGATAGATGTATCAGACATGTGTCGGTTGAGAAAGATTTCCTAAATCCTGACTGAAACTCATACAATAACTTCTGCTTATTCAGATAGTTTTCTACTTGGTCATATACAATTCGTTCAAGTATTTTATGACTTAAGTTTCAAACAGAAGTCGTTTCTTTTCCATAAAAAATTAATACGCTTCCCTGTTTACGTCGTTTCTTTAATTATGATGGCTTCGTTTGACAAATCAGCTATATTGCTCGTGTGATTTGGCTTTACTATTTCCTATGGAAGCCCTTGAGCTGATTTAGAACATCATCGGTGCGTTATCGAGTATCACACCATGCTTGACTAAAACATATTTTGAAATGGTTACAGTAAAAGTAAGATATGTATTGCTTAAAACTTCTATGAAGTGAAATGTTGATATTTTATACGATGTTTATTTTACTGATATTATAAAGAATCATTATTAGTCAATGCCATAAACTACAAACAATTACAAAACTATTTTGCATATATCAAAGTATGTAAATCACGCTAAAGAATTATTAATTTCAATAGAACGGACGGTCAATAATATTCGCTTTGTAAAGAGATACAATTATCACTTTAAAAGAACAGTTTATAAATGAACTCAAGTGAATTACAAGTTAAAATGATAATTGTTTTTTTCGGTTTAACAAATGTAACATAAATACAATGTCAAAATATGTATGGGTATTCAGACGTTTTTTTTTTAAATTTTATTGACCGTAACGCAATTTTGACTTTCCAAAGAAAGGTCATAAACACCATGCAAAATTAGATAATATAAATGTCAAAATGTATATCGTAGGACACACAATACAATTTATAGAGCACACAAATATACATTCGTATAAACATTTCAAGCGAGTATTTAATGTGTTATTGAAGCTTTCTTCAACGATAGGTTGCAATAATATATTAAAAAAAGCAATACATTAATTTCATTATTTGCATTACTAATATGCATTAGATTTCACGTTTTTATTGTCAAATACAAATGAGATAAATACGCAATGCAGAAAATAACCACACAAACATATAATTTCTTTGAATGCTTACGAGAATGAATACAACATTATAACAAAGCTGTGTGGAAGTTACGGATACTGTTTTATTATCTTGTTCAATACGAATAACTATAATTTGAGTTCTGATGGACAGACGTACTGACGAACATAAGACACACGAAAGTTCCATATATATCATATACATTTCATGATATACTATATGAGGTAATACAAATATTACGTTGTGTTTTATTTTAAGTAAACGTTTTGATTTTTTCATCTGATGAAAAGAGGGCAACCATTATCCTCAGATTATCTTCTTAAATAATAATGAATGCAGTGCAAGTATTTTCATAATAATTTTATAAAACGCCGGTTCAAGTTTGTTGACGGACGGAAGAACTAACAGGGAACAAACTTGCGATCGGAGTGACGGTGTAATATGCCAAAGGAAGCTTTTTGCGACGAGGTGTCCTGCGTATTCTTTCGATCTCTTTGATTAAGACAAAGCAGCAGACAACCATTAAGCTGTTTTGAAAATGGACAGAGAAGAGTATGTGGAGGCGATTGAAGTATAGCGGAAGGAATTGAAAATAAAAAATGACCCTGCTGAGGCAAAGTGTTTGTGCTTTGAAGTACTTCACAAATCTTGATCACATATCTCTCGTTGATCCATGGGGAAACTTAGATTCGAATAATTTCATCTAGTTACGCATCCGTATAGGGCGATTCTTTATCACAATTATATTAAATCTTGCTTCAAGTGTTCCTCGTCTTATTCTTGGGGAAAGTTTGTTCATACGTAGTTGTATTAAAAAATGCAGTAAGAATGATCTTATATGAAAGATGTTATTTAAAAATGTTATTTTTCAATTTCCTGGAAATTCTCTGACGTTATCATATTTCTATCCACATGACAAACGCTAAACCATCGTATTTAACTAGGACTGCATTGTATATCCCTAAAGACAACTGTGTTTGTTGCAGAACGTACCTCTTATGTTTCTAGTGTGAACGTATGTCCTTTGTACTTTGACTTGCGATGGCACTGTGCATTAAAGTTCGTTTCCGAGATGCAAGTAAGGATACATTTAAAGAAGAATATAAAACAATTAGTTTTGCAGCATAGTTACTAATTTACTTTTTAAAATGTCAAAATAAGTCAAATGTTCAATTATCTGATATAAAACTTTCTTTGCATACTGACCGTTAAAATAGATGTAAATGCTAAACGATAATCCCCAAAGTAAGAGGTTTGAAGGGAACAACAAATGCATAGTTTGATTGATACTTTTCTCTTGAAAAAACATCGAAGTATATAGTATAAGGCATTACTACATACATCAATTGATAACAGTGACGCAAGCAAATCAATGCATATGTAATATACAATGAATTGCATTTCACAAGATCAAATTATTATTAAATGGTGTGAATGTAAAAATTAGGGTTTTAATGAGATGTTGATGTATGCACAGTTGAGTTGGCGGCTTTTTACAATACTACGTTTGATTGATATACCCAATACCTACATCATTTTGTTTAAATACTCCCACGCGTTTAACATTTCATCAATAGTATTTGCAACTCAATCAAATGCACCAGTATATTGTATAATATCAGCAAGTATGCTAGTTGACTAGCGATAACGTTTATTCTCTATGATCAACTTTTCTTTAGTAATCACTTTGTGCAGAAAGGAACAAAGTCTCAACGAGAAAAAAACACAATAATCAAACAGGGGCAAGCATGTGATCACACTATGACGAATACCACGGAAAATGGCTGCATTTGATGCGTAAGTATTAACAAAAATATGTATAATGTTTATTATTATCAGGTAAATGTAGTTCCCTTTATTCTTTTGAACGGAATAGATAGGGTTCTCGCGATAGTTTGGATACCACATATTTTATCGTATATTTCGAGAACACTTCAAAACTTTTAAGTAGGTAGAACAGACGATTGTCTATGATATCGTTCTTTCAACCCTTTGCATGCTGGGCAATTTGTCGTCTGCTAAAATGTCGTCTGCTGAATTTCTAAAATTAGTATTTTCTTCGATTTTTTTCAAAGAATACTATCAGAATAGCAAACAGTTTGGATCCTGGAACGTGGCGTCTCATCTGGATCTAAACTGTTTGCAAAGGCCTTTAAAATCCGGTTCCAGCACTGAAAGATTAAAAAATGTGAGGTTGCTACTGCAAACTGAGTGACATGCATTTGTTATAGAGAAACATTATTTTGTAAGTATGTATCGATACTTGATAAGATATAATTCAATGAGTGTTTGTTTAGCTAGTAACCGCGTTGTAATTCTTGAATTGTAGAAACAACGTACTCAGCGTTTTTAAAAATTGAATAGTCTTGCTGTAAGTTAAGAATTTTCAAACAGCGAACTGTTTTACATTTGAAGTAGATTATGTATGTTGATGAACAACACTGAACCGTGCCCACATCCTGTACGGTTTCTTGTAAACAGTTCTGATTATGTAACGCTCAGACTGGCGACCACGGTCGTATTAAACATTCAATGCAAATGTAAAAATAAACATTTTCACAGCGGAACTGGCTACATTCAATTGCTAGAGCAGTACGAAAACACGTAGGTACTAGTTTTAACTGAGTGTTTTATAGGCTTAGTTGAAGGCTTGTTTGCATTCTTTATTACTTTTATTTCCACATGTTTATGATTAGTTTTGGTCAGGCGAAAAAAAAAACCCATCTGCTGTGGGAGTCTAAAAAGAGAATCAAATGTGTTTATCCTAACCTGAGCATCCACCAGTTTCAGTGATATTCTTGTTTAACGCAACGCATATTTAACAGTACTACAGAAACATTTGGATATTATATTTTCATTCATATTACACTGGCTGATTTCTTTCTTCATGTTCTGCATTTGTTTCTCAGGTTTGCAAACCAGTTTTTAAAGGTTCTGTCTTTATCGGTTTTAACAAATCATGTCGTTGATATTGAATGCCCTTGGCATTCTAGGCGGCGATTGTCTGGATTGTATGATTCCATTCGACTGTACATTTTCAACTAGTTATGACTGTTTCGTCTTGCAGATTATAACTTAAATATTAGTCCAGATATATGTTGTTTTTTTTGTTTGACCATATATAATTATTTTATATTTCCCAACCACACTTTGACATTGGCATAGATTCCAGATTAATTTGTGTTTAAATTTTATTTAGAAGAAAGTATAATCAAACTTAACATGTTATATAAGTACATGTATAATACATAATATTTTCTTTAACGCATTTCAATATGACCGACTGGCAACCATCGTTGAGTTGAGTATTATTACGGATTATGATGTATTGCGCCAGGTGTAGGCTGCAACTTTTGTGCTCTCCATGTTTGGATATTTTATCTAAAACTAGTGACTAAGGAAACAGGATTGTTGACATATACTTCTATGAACATACTATCATCATGAAGATATGGTTATTTATTGAAAATGTGTTGGGATTGCTGGATGATTCACATTCTAAACAATACAATAATATCTCTTTTTATTTGTTCAATTTCATTTAACATTTGCCTGGGGGTGAATAATGTTAGTGTCGCACAACATGGATCATCTACCATTTACTGTTACACAGTACAGCAGAAAGCAATTAATTGGATTATCGCTCTGCAGTACCGAGACAATCAATTATACTGGACAATGGTGTTTTGACAACTCTTAAGCAGTATGGTATACTTAAATACAGGGGTAAACGAGCGGGTTGCCAAGGTGTGTGACTGGTGTTAATTGGACAAATCTAACACAGATTAAAACTGATCCTACAATTTTAATGAATAAACACAGAAAGAGAAAGTTGAAAATATCAACAGTCAATACACGGTCAATTAAAAGGAAAACTGCAGAACTTTTACAACATGTACTAGAAGATAGCATCGATGTCTGTGTGGTCTCTGAAACCTGGTTGAGGGCTGAAGGGGATGATGTCATAAGGGGGGAACTTAGGTAGGAAGGGTTTTGTTTTGACGATGTTCCGCGGCTTAACCGCAGAGGTGGTGGATTGGCTCTTTTATATCGTGATAACCTTGACATGTGTAAAGGCCCAAAGCATGATTATCAGTCATTTGAATGTGCTGAGGGGAATATATGCTGTCAAACATTTAAATTTTCTGTCTTTGGATTATATCGTCCTCCATATTCCGAAAAGCACCCAGTCACTTTATTAACTTTTGTTGAAGAGTTCACAGATTTCGCAGCGAAAGTCTGCCTAGAGTCAAGACCATTTGTCATTATGGGAGATTTTAATATCCATATTGACAATCGAAATGATACCTACACTCAACGATTCCTGCAGTGTTTGAAATGCTTTGATCTAACGCAAAATGTCAATACATCAACCCATAATGGCGGACACATTCTTGACTTGATAATCACTAAAAGGGGTGATAAACATACCAGTGTGACAAAGCCTCTGGCTGACTATTACTTATCTGACCACGGCTTTGTGAGCTGCTTTATTGAACAGCTTCGTCCTCCATTATCGCGAAAGTCCGTGAGCTACCGTAATGGAAATATGTGGATAAAGATACAGTACAGCATGATCTTGCACAGTTGAGCAATCTCTCGGCTAATTCCTCTAGTGTTGATGACTTGGTTGTAGCATTCTCAGACACAAGAACGCAGATCATAGACAAACACGCCCCTGTGGATGCGAAGAATATCATAAGTAGACAAACTGTTCCTTGGTATTCCCCATATCTTAGAATGCTCAAGCACTACAGACGAAAGATTGAACATCTTTATCTGAACGATACATCAGGAATAATGAAGGCTGTGTACAAAGGTGTCAGAGATAGCTGCACTTCTGTGCACTGTGCTGCAAAGGACAAGTAATATCAAGATGTGGTAGGTGGTGCAGAAGGTAATGTGAAGCAACTGTACAGGGTTACTTCAACCTTATTGGGCCGGTCCACGGAAAATCAGTTGCCTCATCGCACCGATGATACAACATTGGCCAATGATTATCTCCACTTCTTCGCAAATAAGATTGCCAATTTGCGGGACACTCTTGACAAAATCTCTGTTCGCCATGATTCCCCAAACATTCCGTAATCTGCTTCAAAAGTGCCACTTGCAACCTTCGGTGATTTTCGGCCCATTTCAGAGAATGAAGTCTCTAAACTGATAATAAACTCTTAATCTACAACATGTGAACTAGACGTTATTCCTACTCAAAAATTAAAAGATAACTCAAATCTCTTCATACCTATTGTTACTGACATTGTAAATAAATCACTCACATCTGGCTCATTTCCAAATGGGTGGAAGAGTGCTCTCATAAAGCCTCTTTTGAAGAAGACAGGTCTACCCTTAGAACATAAGAGTTATCGGCCTGTATCCAATCTCCCATTTCTTTCCAAAGTACTCGAGAAGGCAGCATTGTCACAAATAACTAATCATGTCGAAATCCACAATCTTCTTCCCCAGTATCAAAGTGCTTACAGGAGATATCACGGAGTTGAGACAGCAATGCTGAAGATGTATGTTGATACTCTTGAATCAGTTGATCTGAATCTCGTGACACTTGTAGTGATGATTGACCTTAGCGCTGCATTTGACACGATAGACATTCCGTCAGCTCTTCAGCTAATGCAAGAGGACTTTGGCATTACCAACACTGCACTCAGGTGGATTGAATTTTACCTTACTGAAAGAATCATGAAGGTCAAGATTGGCAACGCTTCGTCTGACACATTGCCACTACACTGTGGCGTCCCGCAGGGCTCTTGCGCCGGCCCGGCTATCTTCACAATGTATATCGCTGGGCTAAACAGGGTTGTTCAAAACTATTCAGCTGACCTTTACAGTTATGCTGATGACCATAAAGTTGCCTTAAAAATATAAGCTGGAAATCAACAAACTGAAGCTAACATCATAAATCAACTGAATGACTGTCTTGAAAATATCATTAACTGGATGACTAAATACAAGCTTAAAATGAACAATGCAAAAAGTGAAATTTTAGCTTATGGGACAAAACAACAATAAGAAAAGCTGAACATTACTTGTGTGATTGTTGGTGGTTGTGAAGTGAAGTGTGTGGACAATGTTCGCGACCTTGGGGTGCAAATGTCAAGTACCTTAAATTTTGATCTGCACATTCGAATGAAATGCCAAGTCGCCTATAGCCAGTTAAGAAACTTGAAATGTATCCGGAAACATTTGACACGAAAATCCACTAAAATTCTTGTTCATGGTCTGATTCACTCTCATCTTGATTTCTGTAATGGACTCTTTGCTGACATTCCGGCATATCAACTGAACAAATTACAAAGAATTCAAAACAATGCTGCCAGATTAGTAATCTGCGCATCATATGAAGAACGTAGTTCCAACTTGCTAAAACGATTACATTGGCTTCCCGTGCAGGCAAGAATATTGTTCAAAGTGATTGTCGTTGTTTTCCGGGTCGTGAAGGGCACTGCGCCTCGTTACCTCCGATCGATGTTCACACATGCACAAGAAAGCTACCGCTTGCGATCATCAGTAGGCATTCAGTTCCATGTGCCAAGGCATAGAACAAAGATCAACGACAGGTCACTAGCAGTGGTAGAACCGAAATGGTGGAATGTGCTTCTCGGACATTTGAAATCGGCTGACTCGGAAACAGCATTTGAGCAAACTCTAAATCTACCTATTTGAGCGATTCCACAACACTTAGATACTTTCCTGTAACCTGCAAGCTCACTATATGATATCTGAATATGTATATATAGGACGTTTTGTGAAGCGCAATAGAATAGTTATAGTTTTTGCGCTATACAAGTGTTTTTGTATTTGTATTTGTATTTTGTTCAAAGTGTATATATTTCATTTACAACAATAAGTATACTAATATTTACAAATGTGACGGTTCACAGAATTCAGTTACAATAATATTGTGTTAAAAGGTAGGTAGTATAAACCAGACATTATACAATCAATGAATGCCTTATGAAGACTTTAGTGCGATTTGTTATGGTCTCTTTAAATACCACCTTTAAAATGGTACTACACAGTTCCATAATTGATTGTGAAACGTGAGTGTTCCCCTATAGAAAGAAGATTTAAGGCGGCTGGTCCATGCATAAATTGAGTTTAAAGTGAATCTTAATGCAGCACATGCAAATCAAAACAACACTACCATGTCACTATGTACATCCAGATTTATTTTTATTTTATCAAAAGAAAATATGTATCTGTTTTAAGAGTATTGTGTAGAAGATTACATTGTACAATAATACATTATTATAACACTGGTTCAAACACTTAAAACAATAACCACAATACGCTATGACAATTGCTATAGTTTATTGACGTTTATAGTTCAGCCCAATATTATCATAATAATTTAATGTGCTTGTACCCCCTCTCTATGACAAGAAGTACTTGCATATTTCTGCATACGGTATTGTTATCATTTCATTTCGATGGTTTAAAGATGCAATTATTCCTCGTTGCCTTATTCAATTGAATTGAACATGCATGTTGTCTGAATTATAAAACAAAATCCACCGAAAGGCAATAGATGTGTATAGATGGTAGGCATCATTCCGTCCGTCCGCCCATCCGTCCGTGCGACCGTCCGTTATAGCCTTTTTCTGGGCGCAACTCCTCCTACATTTTTGCGTGCGATGTTTGTCTAACTTTTAAGAATCATTATTTATGAAAGCTACAGAACATAGTGTCAAGGATTAGTGATTGTCTTATTTTAAAGGAAGTATTGTGTTTCTTTCGTTTAAAAATCCATATAACAGCTTCTTTGTGCAAGTTCGCCACATTTTGCGTTCGATTTTCGTCAATGTCCCTTAATGCAGGATACTCATATGCGAGTGCTTCAGTGCATATTGGAGACGTCTCGAGATTCCGTTGTGTATGTTAGGAGTTATAGCTCAATGTGAGCTTATGTGATCAGTCTATGTCCTGCCTCCGTCGTGCGTCATCCACTGTTTATTGAGATCCACTCTAGAGGCCATTTTTGTAGCTCGATCTTGATGAAACTTTCTTGAATATTTACCACAACAGTATAAAGGGAAACTTTTGATTCGGCGTCAAGTGAGTTTAAAAACTAGGTCGATGGGTCAAATATTAGTACAGCCTTGCTATCTCTCTAGAAGCCACCTTAATGAATCTTGATTAAACTTGATCAGAATGTTAAACTGTAAACTATCCAATCAATCTTGAAATCTGGGGGTGTGGAGGTTCAAACTAAACTATAAGACAATGCTTGATCAAACTCTGTTACCACGAAATAAACTAGGGATGGCAAACGTAAGCAAATCCGTAACCGGTTAACCTGTTTCGATATTCGAGCGGTTAACCGGTTAACCGACTGACGTTGTACCACATACATGAAAAAAAACATCCGAAAAACGTATACGTTTATAAAAAAGTACATGTATATGCAAATACACTTTGTCTTGTTGGTTGTCTTGTAACCTCATTACTTTAACCATTTTATCAATTAAATAATGTTTCTTTACAAATTGTGTGGGTCCTTTAAATTTGGGAATTCAAATTCTAAGTTTAATATTATACATTTTGAATCTAAGAGTTACTCATTTCCAAAAGTCCTTTCCGACATTTTGTACATGCTTGTCGGTGAACTGTGATATTTCTTTGTTGACATTGGATGTACCCCCATGCAATGACAGTGTCGTTGGGCATAGTATGCATGTAGCTGATTTCTTGTCAACAGTCCGTTTGAAAAATGTCCAGGCATCCGATGATAAAGGCATGATTATAGATTGTCGCTTAAGTTTTTAAATACGTGATATCTGAACAAGTTGGACCGACTTTATACTGGATATTCACGTTGATGTAATATTTATAAAAAAAAGGACATGTGGTAGTCAAATATGCTAATTGACAAGCCTAATTGGTCGGTTAATAATTTAAATCAATATTTGAATAATTGAAACACAATAAAATGTAACGTGCTAAACAAACACACTGCAGAGTAGGTGCTAATTGCTCGTGTGTCTGCTCATTACTCCGCTGCACCCCGATGGTTTACAACTCTAATCGCTTTTGACCCACAGGGGGGCATCACGGGATGGTAATTGCCGATAATTTGCGATAAGATAAGCGGATTAGCAAATACAGTGAAATGAAGTAAAACACAACTAACGCATTTATTGCGTTCAACCAAAAATTGTGTTTTCTGCACGAGTAACCGAATATTAATTTTGTAACCGGTTAACCTCCTTAAGACACGGATAACCGGTTAACCCAATAACCATTGCCATCCCTGAAATAAACCAACTTAATGACTCAATCTTGATGAAACTTCGGCAGAATGCTTAACTCGACAATAACTAGGCTAAGTTATCCCGAGTTGAATCTGTATCAAGTGGGGTCAACAACAATGTCACACGGAATAATACTAGAAAACAATCTGTAAATACATCATTTGTTACTTAATTACAATAACATGTAGTCAAACTACATTTAATATTCAAAATATGAACCCTGATAAAAAAAAGTTGTAAATATAACCGTCACTTTGCTTAACATTTATACACCAAGTTTAAGGAAATGTATAATTATCTTTCGAAAACGTGCATCATTTCGTGTAATTCTATTTTCAATAATATTCACATAACATTTTAAATGTTCAGAAATGGAAGGTTATTACCACCATTGATCAAGAATCACAACCAATATATTAACATTAAAACTGCTTTCTAATATTTTATGGAAAACATCGTTTTCTAGAATGAATATTTGTCAATCCGCTAATGGCACAACTTTATAAGCATAGATTAAATTAACAAAAAACGTGCTTGAACTATTTGCAATAAAGCAATTAAAAGTAGCAAATATTTGTATCCGACAAACCCAGCCCACTAATTCGATTGAACTAGTCAGTGACAAATATTAATTTCTATGTGTTTAAATCATTTGCATGAAGGCATTACAATTGTAATCTAGCAATTTAATACCAGCTCGATATCTGATCAATAGTCTCATATTCTTTGTAATTTGATTGTAAAATAGCTGTAGCCTTCAACATCTTCATTGCCATTCGCGCCTGCGTTGTAAAGTCTGCAGTTTTCTGGAACAAATACAGAACAAACAATTAGTTTCAAGATATTTTTTTTTCAAGATTTTAAAGTTTGAATTACTTGCAATACCTATGGTACTATTTGTTTAATTTCATATTTTAAAATAAGGACGCGATTGTCAAATCTATAAATGTTTTTTCTTCCCAACTTATGTCATAAAATATCCTTGCATTTCTAAGCCGAAACATACAATATTAGCCATTGAAAACAAGTTTCACTGGTTGTATAGATTTGATCAACAAGAATATAATCAAATGTTTATAAGAAAAACTTGGTTTAGTTTTCGTTCAAGGCATCGTATTTCCTAGAAGGTTTACATGCTTTCCAAGTTTACTTTATAATGCATATTCGATGTCAAATGAAAGCATCGGGTTCTTTAGCGTTTACGTCCTGTTTTAAATGTAAGTGTATGAATGTAGATTATGCGTTTACCGAAGTATAATGTTCGAACATATGCAACTATCTCAACACTGAACACAAACCTCACATACAGACTTACTGCCACTTCCGAAGCATCTGAAAAGGTGACATGTCTGCCAGCGGACAGCTGGGTTGCTCGTATAACACCACGTGTATCCCAACCGACTAGGGTCCCTACAATTGTTGTTTGCCGCAGATAAGCTTGCGTCAGGGATCTGATATGTGTCCCAGTGATGTGTGTGCGGTGATTGTGCGTCCCATCTCTGGCACGGGATGTTCCCAGTTGTCAAGGACCATGTTCCGGCATACTTGGAAAAGTCCGAGGTGTTGTTACATCAATTAGTGTCTGTACCTATTTGAACAGCAAATATTTACATCTTAAAAAAGACAACAACTGTAATTTGCAACACTATATTATAATGCAAATTATATTGATTCCTTTTAAGTGTATACATATATATGTACATTGCACTAACATTAAGAAACCTTGTTTAAACATGTACCTAAATGTAATTTTCGTAAATTTCTTTATTGCTTAGTCATCCAGCATTTAAATAAACTATTCCCTTTTCATCTGTTAAAGTAGTATTATCATAAACCGTTAACTTAAAAAAAGTAACCACTTCTTTTCAACAACGTTTATAAATATGCGAATATGAACTAAACAATTGTAAACGTGTGAGAAAAATAAAACCTACTTGCAGTTTAACAAAGGAACGCTACACAGCCGATCTTTTGACACCTCGATACACACTTAAGTTTAGTGTCGGCGTATGTTTCTTCAAGTACAGAAGACTGGTCCTTCTCATACAATACATCTGGTAGCTTTTTATCTCCGAATAACTTCACTGCCATTATTTTGAGTTTGAGTACGTATTACGAAAATATTCACTCTTCCTCTAAGCATTCAGATTGTATAAACTTCAAATACATCTCACATGTAATCGTTTTTACTATCGATCATATAGTTTAAACATCGATACCGTTTGTTCAATTAACAAAGCGACGCACTGAGCAGTCTGTATTATTTGACACTATTTACGTATTTCGTTGACCCAGCAGCACTCGAGAAACCACAGTTTGATTAGAAGTGTTTCAGAAATACGGTGTTTGCTTTTTATTTCAGATTTCCACTCTCGGCCGAATACGTGAGTTTGATACATCTTTTATGTACACTCCCATTCGCACGAAAGGTTTAAGTAAGGGGCCTTGTAATGCACTTATTTCGATTAAAGTTTCATTTCCGGCTGTTTTCAAATACGTTGATGTCAACATTTATAAATATATGCCGTGAATAAATCAGTATCAAGATCAAGAAACAAATCGAATTTTACTATGTTAACCCATAAGCATAATGAATATTGAAAACACTTGCTTTAAATCAAAGACACACAAACGGCAAACTATTGTCAGTGCACGTGTATTTAATAAACAAATATCAAAACTGCAGATGTATCAGAATTTTTGGACATAAGGGGTTAGGTTCCGACAAATAAATATCGTTGAAATACCATTGCAAAAAAGTCAAGCTTGTAATGATATCATTTAGTTCACTGAAATGGAATACAAAAGATGGAAAAACCAAAAGTCAAAATGTAAATGTATACTAAGTCATTCATGTAACTTAAGCAAAATATGTATATATGAAAACATAAAACACAGTGTACCTTTAATATATAGTGTTTTACATATATACCAATGCCCAGTTTTAAACGCCATGCATTCAACTGAATTGACATGAAATAAAACTCATACAAGCAAGACATTTAACGCATAATTTATTCGGAAACCGGTGAAAATAACATAAACAGATCGTCAAGAAACTCTAGTCCAGAATAAAAGAATAGATTTTCACCGGTGAACACGATTTCTTGAGGAGCTTCCACTACCGATTTGTTGAAAGTTGTTCCAAAAGAACGCGTGCATTTGCTGCGGCTGGGTTCATCATATTGTTAACGCCTTTGAGTACAGGTTTACAATGTCGTCCGTACTTTCTGCGGCCTTCTAATCTACTAACATAAGGTGGCAAAAAGAACGAGAGGTCGTAACTAGGCCACATATTCGAATCCCAACTTCACATGCCCAGCTTAGCAAACTCATACCATGGTTTCTTTTTTGCAATTGTGAAAAACAAAGCATGCAAAATGAAACAAATCTAGTACTTCCATCAGTAACCAAATCAGTTCTTGACCGGATAAATGGCCCAATCTTTTGTCATCGGGAACTTGTCATCGGGAACTTGACAGTTTTGTCAACCATCCTCCCTCCCTACCAAAGTATTAATACAAGCAGTTATATCCGATATAGACTTTACAAACAAAAAAATAACACATTACTTTTTCTTAACAAAAACAACGCATAAATGACCGTCGTGATAACAATTTAGCACAAACTGATTTTTTTTACTGATTTCTGAAAGCTTCTTGACGATAATTTCTAACCAACTTCTGGGTTTTTTATACTTTTCTTTTGTCAAACGTATGCTCGATTGGTTTACGGATTAAACCGCAAACAGGTTTTTAACTCTGATAAAATTAGTCCGAAAATTCAGTGTCATAAATTAAGGGTAAAATGTAAATGTCCGAAAGAAAAGTCACGAAAAATAATTATTTGAGGTAAAAACAATGGCGCCCAAAATTTAAAATGTCCAAAAACTTAGAGTAATAACGATTACGTGTATTTGCCCCTATCTTGGTGGTATTGATTTCTTAAATACACATCAATGGTATATATATATATGTGTATACACATTTCACTTATTCATTACAACACTTGTTACAACTTGTTACGAATAAAATGTTACACCGTTGTACGTATATTCTACCAAAGTTAGTTATGTCGATAGGCTTTTCATAGCGATTTCATCAGTTTGCAAGAATAACACAGGCGTTAAGAATGGTCGTCTAAGGATTAGAGAAAGAACGTCGTTGTCTAGCAAACAAATTGTTACGGCAATAGCTACACCTCGACAGCGTAGAGTCCTGTGTAGTATATAATCAGAAGCCCAATTAGGACGATATAAAGGTTAATTGTTCGTCGTAGGTGAGTGACGTTTACGTGATACTCTGACGTTCTAGTGAACGTGGCCAACGTTCGGTTATGAGAAGACATTCAAAATCTCGCACTGACGATGATGGCAGTCGTGACCAAAAAAGGCATTATTTCATTCCCATAGCATCCGTAGATATGTAATGTATTTGATATATCCTACCAGCATGTATGTATGTTGTCCGATGTGTCGTTAGCCTTAAAGAGAAATGCTATGACTAACTAAAACAGGCAGCTGCAAACGGCCAAGTCAGAGCATAGCAGCGCGTAAGAAATCTTACAGAGAATGTGAAACACTTCTCCGGGTTGATGGTCATAACTAAATAGAGTAACGAGATGACTAACACACACATTGTTGAGAAGGTGGAACAAAACGACGTCAAAAATCGCAATAAAATACACGTGTCCGGTTGTTTCATTGCCTGACTGTATAAACGTGTACTTGACGTGAAAAATGATGTAAAACACATACTCCATCGTCGACGACAGGAATAACCATGTTCGCCTTACTGCCATGTTTCCACCATATTCCAATTGAACCAAGATTCTGGTCAGTAAAAGGCATACGATCTGCAGTACCGTCGCCGCAACAAGTAGAGATATTCCGACAATCTGCTTGGCATCAGTTTTAGACATTGTGGTTGAATCTGTCCGGAATCTAAAAAAGACGTTTTTGTAAATTATTCTCGCTCTATATCTTGAATATTAGATACGGTCTTTGTTAAGGACGTCATCTTACTGTGGACATCTGTTCTAAGTAATTTAATTAAAACTTTGTATTTATAAACACATTTAATTTCCAACCGATACTTTAAACGGAAAACAATATAATTTAACCACTAACTACATTAAAACAGTTTAGCACCAAATGCGTTAGTATAAATATTTGTTCAAACTGAACTAACAATTATAGCTTCATAAATATCAATCCGACCCACCACGTATCCATCATACATGCGCTTTCTGCGTCTTTTTGTCAAACACATGGTCAGCCTTCAATGTTGTTTATTTTCATATATATCCATTTCTTCTCCAGCATTAAAAGTTATGTGTGTGATTTTGTGAAAATATTTACTTTACATCATGTTTACAAAAGATCATTGCATGCAGTTAAAGGCATATTTTCCCAGTAAATTAAAAGGTCCGTTCGTATGTTTTGTTTAAACCATGTTAATCAGACACAGTTTATTATTTCTCCATATAGCCTTTTTCCGAATACTCCAGTCAGTAATCGATTTGAATAGTTCATCATTTCCCCGTTAGGTCTGCTTCTGGTTTATAGAACAAAGGCAACCTTCTTCAGACTGCAGATATGTGATTAGATAAACACACACCCATTGGACAAACGGGGTGACAAGATCAGTATGGTTTTACTGAATCTAAGGTACAGATGGTACTGATCAATATTACCGTGACATTATGTTGACAATCCATGTATTATTGAATTGATCTAGTGGTATCCGATATCCGTTTGAAATCCAATTTATGGTCACGTTTTTCCCATTTATACAAAACATTCGGTACATCGTTATTCTACACAACAATTAAATGAGATGTAACACAATCTATATTTCACAGTTTGTTGTATATAAATGGTTTAAATTCATTATGTGAATTGTTAAAACATTGAAAATAATAGTTGTGTTATCACAAACCACCATGAAACATTTACAAAATCCATTAAGGTAAAATCTGTGATATAAAGATGAACGTTTTTTCCATTATCATTAATATAAAGTCTCGTTATCAATAACATTTTAGTTCTAATAAAATATTCTCTTATATAGCAAAACGGGAAAATTACAGAATGTTTCTATAAACCGAACACATATTGGTTCTCATTCAAGCATAACTCAAACCATAGCATTTACAGTTAGATTCAATATTCTTGTCATCTTTATCAGAATTAAATCTTAAATCCCATACACAGTTTGACCATACAATTGGCCATATGTATATCGAACAATTAGTATAAGTGACGTCAAAACGTGCAAATATCAGAACAGTACTTAAATGCACATGCATGTTACATGTTACACTAACATCTTAGTCTTTATGTCGATTGGGAATTTTAAATCGATAATTAAAAAAAATCCTATTGTTAAGGAGCATTATATGCACCGCCAAATTCAGATAATTCCTTAGCTATGTTTTTAACCATTAACTGCACATACTAGAGTTTGTCTAAAATTCTTCAGTATATTGAAAGCAAAATTATTTAATTCATGTTTACAAATTAACAATGTCGATGTGAGCATTTAATGATCAGGTTGCGGGTGTCAAACTTTACATGCTTTAATATTGACTACACAAACTGTGTTACATTTTATATTGGACAGCAATATTAACGACTTTTTAGTTTACATGTGACAGTTATGGTATAAATTATACCGAATCTGATTTAAACAAGCATACTCTTTTACATTTGTTGTAAGCATGCATAATGCTTTATAACATCACAACTTTAATGTTACGAATTCCAACTCAATTTGCGGTATCTTTCTACAGGATTAAACGACTTAGTTCCATGTCGTAATTATTTCCTTCTTGCTTAAAACTTAAAGATTGTGCTTACTCCAAATCAGTAATATTTATCAGTTTGAAACATGTTCACTCTAAACTTGTATTTCATACATTTTTATTTTAAATGTTTCGTAGTCCTGTACATGTTACTTCTATTTGTCATCAAGACTTTAGGAATATGAAACCAAAGGATAAATATAAAAATGTGTACAAAATATATACTTAAAACATAAAATGTAATTATCAAAAAAACTAATTTGACGAAACATACGGGAATTGAACACTTTTGTCCATGCAACAGGCTGCTCAATATACACATGGCACTTTATGGGTGCCTATTTCGGGAAAATTATGCAAGAATAGATGTAGACAAAAACACCCAGTCGTGCAGTATTAAAAACAATGCCTTCGCTTTTAACGTAAAACGTTGACGGTCGTAGGTTTTTTCACGGGCGGTGGACCCCGATCTTAATGGACAGTTACGTGTTTGTATTTTAAAGTTAATTGTGGGCTCCTTACGTGCCTTAGGCTGCATTATGTGCAACCCAGGAGTATGCCCCTGAACTCCTAATTGAACCCGGGTCGCCTAGGTGAGTAGCGAGTGTACCAACCACTGCGCCAGCAGGACAGTCCCAGTGACCAACTTGCCAATTTGCAGGCCTTTATATACTGGCGAACCGAGCGCCACCTAGCCAACTAATCGGAAAGTCACGAGTCTTAAACTACCGACGTTTCCGAAGTCTCTTCGCATTTGACGAAGATTACCGAATGACCTCTGTACTCTACGGAGTGAACCGATCATGAATTTCTCATTCACTGCCATATAAACAAGCCGAATGCAGGGTTTTACTAGAAACAATCCTTAAATATCAAATACTAAAAAATGCTTAATAAATCACTTCTAACAAGAAAATTTACTTAATTTGTGAATTACAACTAATAATTCCATATTGTTTTCTTGGCAAAATTATAAACTAAGGGAGGTTATTATAATGTAACAGTGAAGAAACGTCAAGCATCTAATTCGACCACAAAGCCTTTCGTCACAATGAGATCAAAATATGTTGATGTGTGCGCTACTGCCGGAATGAGAGAAACCGTGTTGTACACGATTAATAGTATTCGTCATTAGCGAGAAACGATTGTGGGTGAAAGACAAGGGCGCATAGGCGATCGCCTGGAAAATAATCGCGTCAGCTGACGCCTCTTTTAACGATCTGGATATTTCGATTTGTGTGTTTGCAATTAAGTTTATCCAACAAAGGTGCATTTAACTTGGAAAACTAAACATAAGCACAACAATCACGCGCCTTGTGATTTAAAAAAAATAAATTATATACGCATGTTCAATAATTACTTACGTTATATTCAAAGTAAATAAAACGATATCTGCTCTGCTTATATCCTGCTTCATAAGTCATCCCAAATCAATAATTGCAGTGAATGTTTGTCCTTCTTAAGAAATATTGATTGAATCGGCATATTTGTTAGTTGTTTTTCCCCGCCAAAGGCGGAGGAATATATAATTGACGTCCGTCCGTCAGTTTGTCACGAAACGTTTAAGGGCTATATCTCAGAAACTATATAAGATATCAACATGAAACTTCATGGGTGTAAAGATATCAATGAGGTGAAGTGCCATGCACAAGAACCATAACCCTACACTTTATTTAATACGAGTTACTGCCCTTTGTTTTTGTTTTTTGTATGATGTAACGTTTCAGAGCTATATCTCAGATACCATACAAGACTTCAACAAAAAACTCCATTGGTGTATTGATATCAATGAGGAGCAGGGCTTTGCTTTAGAACGATAACCATTCACTTTCCTAAATAAGAGTTAATGCCCTTTGATGTTTTTAAATGATGTAACTTACTGTTTAGGGCTATATATCAGATATGATACAAGATTTCAACATGAAACTTCATGGGTGTGTAAACATTTATGGGAAGAAGTGCCATGCACAAGAACCATGACCCTACACTTTCTTGGATACATTTTTTGGCCATTTGTTGTTTTTGTATGATGTAACTTTTCATGGCTATAGCTCAGATACGCCACAAGATTTCAACATGAAACTTCATGGGTGTATAGATATCAATGAGGAGAATTGCAATGCAAAAACAACTACCCTACCCCTAGTTACATATTTATGAAGATTATACCATATATCAAGGGATTTGCACCCATCCATCAACAAAATGTATTGGGCAGGGTATATCAATTCAACGAATTTGCTTTTTATGCGTGCTCTTGCTTTTGTATGCCTTATTTAAATTGAAAATGTACGAACTAAAATTTCAACAATGTCAAATTACCTTGCAAGATCGAAGGTTAAGGTAAGTGTTACGAGTGTTCTACGATGTGCTTTCGAAATTTAAAACAGCGAAATTTATATCGTTAACATAAACAGTTTCGTATTTTTAACCTTAACTAAATGTTTAAGATAAAAGCCCCCTATTTTTTTGTTCAGACCCATTATCAATAGCCATTGTTTACAATAAGAAAATGTTTCGGCAGTCATTGCCAAATTTCATTTACGGGTGCACTGTACGGGGATGTAGGTGTAAATAATGTGTCCATAACACGGTCCAATTGAGAGTAGTTTTACTTCATAAATACGAAGGAAGGAAATAATTAATGGCTACAGTATGGTTAACTATTTAACTGGTAACTTTAGTACACTAGGCCTAGATAAATTGTGCAGATCTCCCCTGTTGTAACAAACTTACTATTTTCATAAAATAAAACAAGTTATTCAAACATAATATACTCTTGCATAATAATTACAATGCGCGCTTGGCACAACCAACTAAATGAAGTATGTACGTACCAAAAAACTTTGTTTTGCAAAAGTAGACATTTCAATATAAATGAATATGATGAAAATGAATATTTACTTAACGTTTAGTTTCGTTTATGTGTTCATGCAGTTGTGTTTTTTGTTTGAAAATCATTTATAGCAATACTTAAGACGAATCGGATATTTATTTCCTGATCTATTTCAAAATAGACTTTCTTGTAAACATCCAAAAGTCTTGATGACATGCGACCATTAACTGTCACAATACCGGACAATGCTGTTACGTACTTCTGTTGAGGTACATTGTATTAATTACGTGGTTAAGTGAAACTTTTAAATAACTGCGTATATAGTGATATGCGAGTTCATTCTGTTTTCAAATAGACAAGGGTCGCAATAAACGTTCAAACTAGATTTTATTATTTATTAATAATTTATTAGACTACATGCAAGAAATAACCACGTACACCACTTACAATAGACACACAATATCAAATGTTTTAAAAGCCAGCTTTTCGGTAATTATAAAACGGTATATATATATTATATAATGCAAGTTAAGTATTATAACAGTTAACAAAATCAGTATGACTAAATCCATAAAGTGTTGATAAAACTGGAATATTACTATAAAACTGATACAATAACGACTTAGGGATATATCCTTAAAAACAAACGTGTCTGCATAACTGGGAGTATCACTCTCTAAACATAAGGAACATAAAAAACAATTGCTGATAGAAAGACTTGTACACTAGTTAACAATAATAAACTAAAGTCACTCATAGGAAAATGCCATGAAAGGTATCATGCATATCCTATGCAGGTTACATAATGCACAGCTGAACACATCTTCTTGTTTTATATAAATGATTAACTCAGATATAGAGCTCTATCTGTAAGATTTAAAATCGGCCTTAAAGTTCGCCATTGAAACATCCAGGTCCTAGTTTCAAACTCATCAACAAAAGTCACGTGCGCTATTAAAAATAGTTGAACCGCTTTGTTTTATCTTAATATTCCTTTAAGCCTCGATTGCAACCGTCTGTATTTATCATGTTTGTTAACACCTAAACATTTATAAAGGAGATTAAATGACAAATAGACAAGCATGACGACGTCGTTTTACAAAAACTAACGTTAGAACATATGCATATATTAAAGTACACAACTACTGTTGAAATAAAAAACAATGACTAGTATGCGTGTCTTAACATTAAATGCGTGAACAATATTAGGCAAATATAAATTGTAGATGCTGCAGATAAAATTCAATATCATGTTACACAGATACATTAACAATGTTTATTCAATGCACGGGATCAGCAAAACTAACGTTCCATGTTTGTTGAATAATTGAATAGAGATTAATGCACGAACAATTCATCTATGTACTTATTGATCGCAGAAAGCATTAAGAACGCTTCAATATTAATTGTAAACTGCTCTAATAATACAGATTTAACAGAGGATTAATCGACCTTATTAGCATCCAATAACAGCAATTATATTGGTGGGAACTATTTATATTATTTGCACACTAGCTGATTGACATTAATTGAATCTATACCACAACATTACCGTAATACTTTACAAACATTAATATATTTAAATATTCATTAAAATCAACTGCTTTTATAAGTATATCAATATTATAATATATATTTAAAAAAAAACACAGCATTATGAAGTTAGCAACGTTTATAAGGAAGATACTTTGCATCACTTCCCGTCAAAGGTTAGCTTGCTTATCATTTCTTATACATATTCAATATACACGAACAATGAATAAATATTGAAACGCCAGATCTATTACCAGTAGATAATCGAACACTATTTACTAACGGCAAATTAACATTTGCATCGTTTCACAAAAACTATCGTTATATTTGTAGAACATATGCTAAAGTTAATAACAAAATAACTGTTGACATTTCTTATCTATTTAACTAGTTTAGTTTTTTAAATCACGTTGTAGACATCAATAGATGTTATCTAATGTGGGCTCACTGCCATTTTACAGAGAAGCCTACCAGCCACAAACTGTTTATGGACTTCAACATTAAGCTTATTTAATATACAGTTTGAGGTTGCCTATCGTATCGTGATAAATTACCTTCTCATGGCATTGTATTTTAAAATTAAGAACCGATTAATATACGAGATTGTATAATTGGAAAACCATAAGCCATACCTTATGGCAAATTAAAAAAAAACACTGAAAACAAAATGGGGTGAACATATTTCGGTATATATTATAAAATTCAAATTGTTATATTCTTTTAGTGTTTTGGTAATTGTTAACATATGAAATGTAAATATAACATCTCCGACTAGATCGAAATAGAACATTACATATACTCAAACTTTATACCAATCACATCGTATTCTATCAATCAAAACATAAATGCATTTTTAATTCTTTTCAATATCTAAGTTAAACTACTAAACGTTCAAATTAATCAAATGCTGTAAACAATTTATCTGTAAATTAATGAAAATAGATTAACAGTTGAGTCAACAACACGCACATTACAATGCACCGTCATCATCATTACCATGATCGTTAACATGATCGCTATCGTGTCGAACATGATTATTATCATGATCATCATGATCATTATCATGATTATCTTCATCTCCATTATCATCATTATCGCTGTTATCATCAGAAGCATTTGTCTGATCACCATTATCGTCGTCTTTTCTCTCTCCTTTATCTACATCAGTATCATCATCTGCAGCAACAACAAAGTCATCTTTATATAAATAATCAAAATCATAGCCTCCTTCGTCAGCATATACATCGTAATCGTCATCATCATCATCATCGCCATGTTCATGTCCATCGTCACCTGCTCCGCAATCATTACCGGCACCTAAGATTTTATGTTGGCTAGAATGACCGTTTACGTGTTTAAACAATGTTTTATTTGGGAGCAATGTCAACTTTTCGCAAATGTCTATTGTCTTTGGACGATGACATTCTGATAAGTTCAGTGCGTCACATGTGCATCTTATTATCACATGCCTCAAAAACTGTAGTTTCTTAAGTGCATTTGTTAACAAAGTCACCTGTTCACTAAGATCAATTTTTTGTAGACTTTGACACGATGACAAATCTAACCCGTCTGCTTTGCAGTTCAATTTGACACGAACTAAATTATTAAGTTCACGTAGTGAATTCGGTAACAAAACTACCGATTCACCGAACTCACATTGTGTAAGACTTTGGCACGTTGAGACGTCCAGGCCATCACATTTGCATCTTAATGTTGCTTTATTCAGTGTATGCAGATTACGTAGTGCATTTGGTATTAACGTTACCCGCTCACCGATAAAAATATCAGTTACATTTTGACACGTCGACAGGTCCAATCCATCACATGTGCATTTTAATCTGATAGTTTCTAGATTATGAAGATCGTGCAGTGTATTTGGTAACAATGTCACATGTTCACCGAGGTCTATATCCGTTAAACTTTGACATGAAGACAGATCAAGTCCATCACACGCGCATCTTAATTTGATGACGCTTAAAGCACGAAGACCACGAAGTGCATTCGGTAACAATTTTACATCTATTCCAAGATCAATATATGATAGAAGGTGACAACTTGACAAATCCAGTCCATCACATTTGCATCGTAATGTCAGTTCCGCGAGGTTATGCAGATTACATAAATCGACTGGTAACAATGTAGCATGTTTACCGATCTTGATACGCCGCAGACTTTGGCATAATGACATGTTTAGTCCATCGCATTTAGATCTACATGTAAAATTGCTAAGGCTCCGAAGCGTTCATAAGGTGTTTGGTAATAATGTCACGTTTGCATCGAGATCAATGTCGTTCAAACTGAGACAAGATGATACGTCTAACGCATTGCATTTACATCGTAGTGTTAACATTTCAAGTTTCTTCAGATCCTGTAATGCATTTGGTAGCAATGACACCTGGTTACCGAGAGAGATATACGTTAGATTAGCACAGGACGTCAAGTCTAGATCATCACACTTGCATCTCAATGTTAGTCTTTTAAGGTTATTCAGATCGCGTAGTGGATTTGCTTTTAATGTCACTTGATTACCGAGATCAATTTCCAATAGACTGTTATATGATGACAAGTCTAACTCAGTCCATTTGCACATTATCGTAAGAATTTCTATCTTACGAAGACCACGTAATGTGTTTGGTGTAACGTTCACCTGTTCATATAGATGTATAGCCTTTAGGTTATGACATGCTGTCAAATCCAAGCCATCACACTTACAACTTAAATTGACATGTTCAAGCTTAGCAAGTTTCGTAAGTGCATTTGGTAACAGTGTCACGTCTTCATCAAGAGTAAGGTGCGTCAGGGAGCAGTAAAAGCTCACGTCAATGTCGATACCTTTTGAACCATAAATGTAACTAGAACGTATGACTAGTTTGTTCAGGGAGTGTATAGACGAACTTGCTGTTTCCTGGAATTGTATATCCTCATACATGTGTGAATGGAACTTCAATGTCCGTACGTGGGTCTTGTTTTTCAAAAGAACTGCACGAATACTTTTTAACTCGTATTCATTGTGACTTTCAAAGTTAAAATGACTGAGCTGCAGTGATATGGCTCCTTCGTCCCAAGCGTTTGCTTTTGCTTCCCAGTAGCCAGACATGATAATGTTTTGAAAATAGGCAATATCCCCGTCATAAACCGGTGACACAACACAGTGCGTATCCATTACGTGGGATAAGTCATTTGCTGCAACAACATCAAGTCCACAGAGAAACTTCAATACTTCGGATAGATCGTAATAGGCATTGTCAACTGTCTTTAAATACTCCGACAATACATCGACAATCACTTTGACATTATGAGAGATATGAATAGCAGCTAGAAATTCTTGCACACTTTTGTGGATGAAAGAACATGTGGTCGGTCTGTATGATAAAGTTGATTTTATATCTTCCGATAGAAGTCCAGACGTAAGTGCAAACATCTTTTCTTTTTTCGGCAAATGCTTTGATAAATCTTTATCGCTAAACACTAAAGAACTATCCTTTTCAAAAGAAAATAGCAGACAGAATGCTCCTTTGGAAATTGAATCCATATGTCCAATATTAGGTTGGATATGCCTTGTGTTTTCAAAACACCTAAATGGTGGTTTCTGGAAGTAATCTGTCTCATCGCTTGATTTTTTAAATAAACTGTCCAGTAGTATACTGTATATTTCGCAGGATGATGACCCTGTCAAATATGTGTCATCCACCCACAAACATACGATAATCGTGAGCAACATTGGATTCTCTATCAACTGCATTAATCTTTCTTGTTTAGTTATGTAATTTTTGAATTCTATGTATTTAATGTTCAGATTTTCGCTAATGATGCATTGTAAAATGCTTTTGCAAAGTACAAAAGGAGCTTCAACGCCTTCAATTTCGATCAAACATTCAACCTTGGAGTCTTTGATTAGATCGTCACACATTTTCCATGGCCGTGATGTAGTAAATGCAGAACAGTACCTAGCAGAAGCTACCACAAAAGGCACTATAAATTGCTTTTTAGGATCCGACCATTCGTCAAGACCGTCTTGAACCACAAGGCAGGTTTCTTTATCCATAATATTCTGAAGAAGTAAATATGCATTCTCAACATCTTTTTCTGCATATAGAATTTCAATAATTTGATTTTTAATCATTTCTGTAACTTTGCGTTGATTTTTTGCCTCTCGTAACGCAATGTGAAACACAAACGTGTATTCCTGTAGTGTTTCTACATCATCAAAATCTGATTGATTTTCAGCACTCTGATGTGCAGAATTGCGTTCCTGGCACCAGTCGAGAACTAATTTCGCGGTAAATGTTGATTTCCCTCTTCCTGGTTCACCTTGTAAAAATATTCGTTGCCTACGTTTCTTGTCGGCATTAAACAATTGCTTGTATTTATGCACTTTATCTGTTTTCATTCGTTTTCCACTCTTGTCTGTTTCTATGCGACGTATCGATGGTGTAACATATAATTCTTTCAATGATATGTCATGCTTGGTCATAAGCGGGGAAATGGACACGTATTGAAGACTATCTAAATAGTGTTGAATCAATCGTCGTCGAAATTCTGCAATATGCAAGGAAAACACTTTAGGCTGTGAAACCAGGGTGCAGCATACTAGTGCTATGAGTCAGCAACATTTAATTTATATGATCAAACCGATTCATTATATACAATGCGTGTAACACAGAGAGTATTGCAGGCAAAACAATACGTTTTTTTTTTGTAAAAAGAAGCGAAACAAGGTATGACATTTATTAAGTGACATTAGACCAAATGGAGGCAATAGTAGTTTGATAACAGTTTATGAATAAATAACAGAGATTTAAATAAAACTTACCCTGCACATCACATGTGTATGTTGACTCTTCATTGTTTCCACTGGCTTTCTGAATTGAATCAACGCGACTTTGTGTGTATTGGTCGATTTCCTTTTTACTATTTGCTATGTTTAATTGCGTGTGTTCTTCTATTTTCTTTTTATATTCCTCATGACGATTTTGCATACTCATATCTATTTGCTTGGTACATTCGTAATGTTTACTTTGAAAATCTGTTTCTAGTTTCTTTTTATATTCCTGTTGAAGATGCTCCGTGTGCATGTCTAGTTGTGTTTTACAAGCTACTATGTATGCTTGCATCTCACTCATTGACTCTGCAGACACCTGTTCGGCCTTGGTTATGGTATTTTGTGCATCGTTTAATAACTGACTCACTTCTGTTAGAGTAATATTTCAGTTTTCCTGTTGTAACTGTTTGAAAGAGACAAAAATAGTGTACAATGTTTGCAATTATATTTCCACGGCATATCTGGCACAATTGCACATAAAGATAACTGCCTTAGTTAACATCTAGCAAATTATATATTAAAACTGATTAATTAACTAGTTAATGTCGTCGCATCATAAATAATGAGTATTTACCTGTTTTAATTTTCTTATTGCTTCTTGTGAATTTGGATCGTTTGCTAGAACTAGCGAAGTGCTGAGTATGGCGATCAATGTTGCGTAAAAATCCTGTAGCTCAACGCCAGTCACTTTACACGTAGATGAATGACGGACGGCTTTACCGATTTCGCGAGCCTGCAATACAAAAGTAGAGAACAACAAGGACGTGCTCCCAATAAAGTGACCTGCCAAACGCCCCCACATTAATTGCACGGCTACTTAAATGAGAGAATGTATAAATTGGTATGTTCACACCATTATATCTCACAATTTAATTGAATAAACAATACATAGAATGACGCCCAAATGATTCGATATCGAGCATCGGAACCCTAGACGTTGGTTATAAATCGCAACAATCGAAAATTAGTCGGTATGAATTTCGATTTTAATACGAATTTATAATTCGTCTGGATAATATTAGAACTAGGTTAACAACCACGCCCTGTTTCCGCGCAAAACATACACATATGTGTTTCCGTGCCGTAAACGCTACAAATAATTCGCCATTGGCTTCATTCATTCACATCGAGCGAATAATCAATGTGATATCATTTGTAATAAAAACATATTTTTGTTAAACTTAAATATAAGAGTAGCAGTGCTAATGTGGTTTGACTTCAGAATGATGCTGAAATTATTTGTTTGTCGAAGTTAGCTAAATCGAGGGTTTAAGCACGCGTATTTCAATTACTAATGTTGGAATTTCCGCAACTTTTTGTACAACGTTATGCTCGGCCTACGGTATGGTGCCTAAGAAAACCATATTTATTTTGCTCCTTTTTCAGTAGTAAAATGGCGCTGGTCGTGCTTAACGTGTGTACTTACCTTTGATAGAAGACAGGGCGCACTCGGCGGCTGAGGTGATATGATGAACGACATCTTGCTATCGAAATGTTTACAGTTCAACATGACACTGATTATGCCATTGAAGTCGGTGTCTTGTATAGAACTCACTCCAAGATATCCGTCTGGAGGCATGAAACATTTCGCTACTTCCCAGTGGTCATGTGCCCATTTTTCAGCTGATGTATTTTTCCACGAAGGATTTGTATGTCTTTGCCCCTTCACAATTTCATCACGAATATTATCACATATCCCATTTGGACATAGTTGAGGTTGTTTGGATTGATCCACGAGCATAGATCTGCATAGTTTACCAGTTCGCTTACAAACACCACGCGTGGGGCACTTTAATAAGTTCGCCGTGAAACACGAAGCACACGTTGAAGTCAATGGCACATTTGTCTTCGACAAAACCGCTTGATAAATCGAATGTTTGAATTGCTCAAGCTCGTTGTCAACGAATTGTTGTATGCCATCCTTTGTTATATTGAGTGCCAGCCATGCCTTCAGCCAGTTGGTCATGGTTGGATCTGAGAACACAACTCCAAGGCTCGCCATTGTGATTCGTTAACAAACCTTATAAATATTCCATCACAAACTGGAATAACTGGACTTAGACAATCGCCGGCATCGTTCCCATCCTGAAAAATGGACACACTAATTTCCCAGTTTACGTTTATAGGATGATAACGATATTCCAAATATGTATCTTGAACGAATTGTTTTTGTATTAGATGCACGGGTAATGTTGTGAATAAATTACATGAACGCAAATTGCATCTATTCCTAAGTTCATGGTTTAACATGTAAAGGTTGTTTACTATTGCAATTGTTTCCCAGTAGGCAGAGTACGTACTGATTTGTGAATTTACCAAACGAGTGCGTTTACATGTCAATCACATGTAAGTGTAAATGGTTATCATATCTCGAACAATTAACAAAATAAAAATGGGTATCTATATACAGGTGTGTCTTAAATGCCGTATACATAAAACATTATTATATGGGATAGTTTTAAAATTAAACCAGATACTCTCAACGGTCGCGATGACAAACATTTATTAATGATAAAACATTAAAATACTACTTTCTTTATAAATTTAGCATAAAGTGGTATCATTAACTGTTTTTTATGAAGTAATTATCACTTGTTATTTGACGTCTAAAACTTGTTTAAACGCGTTTGCAATCACCATTTTTTTATGTTATAAGGTATAGCCTTATTTCAATACTGTACGAATCTAAAGTTACTCAATTGAAAGCTAGTGTATATTTCAGGCGATTGTACGCTAAAAGCTATATCACAGTTACTATGACTTACGCCGATATACGTTATATGTACGTAACTCATATATTATTTACCTTGCCAATACGCTCGAGAAAGTATCGCATGATGAGCTCATGTTCAAGCAGACTAAAATTGGTCTGTAACCTAAATGGCGTTAAACGGGCAAATGGCAACAACTAGCACGGGGCACAACATATTTGAGTCGCGTTCTGAGAAAACTGGGCATAATGCATGTGCGTAAAGTGTTTTCCCAGATTAGCCTGTCCAGTCCGCACAGGCTAATCAGGGACGACACTTTCCGCCTTAACTGGATTTTCGCTAAGAAGAAACATCATTTAAACGAAAAATTCCATAAAAGCGGAAATTGACGTCCCTGATTAGCCTGTGCGGACTGCACAGGCTGATCTGGGATGACAATTTACGCACAAGCATTATGCCCGGTTTTCTCAAAACGCGACACATATTTAACGTCAATGATTATCAGCTTCGTAGAACACAAGTACATAACGTTTTATCAAAACAATGAATACATAATTATCATTTGCTTCATTATATATTGGCCCTTTAAAGATAGGGCAGTACGAACTATACTCAAACTCGTCATTTTGTTCTATCCGCACAGCCAACCGATATAAATACAATTACTCATGCATGAATTACACTAGTCTACTTACTAGTTTATCCAACCGATTATTAAACACTTAAAATAGAAGAAGACTAAACAAAACATGCCCTTATGGGTAATTAATCATCATTACATGTGGTCTCGTCAAGAATGTTCAATCCAATCGTTTAAAACATAGTTTAAGAAATTATGCTCACTCTACCTTAAAAGTTACTTGTTTTATTAATTTGCCTTAAACATTCACAATACATCTTCAAATATGGTCAACATGACAAAGGTTGAATTTAAAACTGGGACACCAAAAAACAACGTCGTGAGTCAAGTGATCATCTCCATGGTTTAAGCTAAATTAAATTGCTTGTTTTATTATTGGTATTTATTTATGAAAAAATCACTTAATGCCCTCTTTCAGTAAATGACGTTTTCTTTGATTCCTTCAGTACCTACTATGTAATGCACCACACAAGAAGTTAACAAGAAAATAACATTTGAGCAATGACAGTTGAGAGATGAGAGAGAGTTGAAGTTATTGTACTACATGTATGCACTTTATCACAATGTCCTCTATCAATAAACCAAGTTTCATTTAAATACCTCCAAAAAATACTAAGGGAGGGATGATCCGCACAAGGCAAGTCATTAAAGAGCAATACATATGTAAATCTTGATGTGAAAGGTATGGGTCGTGTATTCTGTACTTTCTTTTAAAGGGACTGTAAACCACGAATGACGAAAAAAGAAAAGTTCTAAAATACCGTTTTTTTTTACAATTATTAGTTTATATTGATTAAAATATCACGACTGGTATATAACATTACTTGAAAAAAGTTGTTTGTTTATTTTTACTTTATTTGTTTATTTATTTATTTTTACTGGGTATGTCTACCAGGTAACTACCAGTTAACTATAAATAACGCAAGTAGATTCGTCACGTGGTAAACCCAGGAATGCAAATTGTGCATGCGTACTGAATTGTATATATTTTATATATAAAATGATCAATCCACTTGCGTTATTTATAGTGTGTATATCGTTATGTCACCTATTTTCGCGATGTACTTTCGATTTCACATCGCGAAATTTTATTACCGAATATACTGAAAATATGAACTTTTGTCAAGGAATGTAATATACCAGTCGTGATATTTTAATCAATATAAACTAATAATTGTAAAACAAAACGGTATTTTAGAACTTTTCTTTTTTCGTCATTCGTGGTTTACAGTCCCTTTAATGCCTCTATCATTATGTGAAGTTTATTTGAATTCCTTTATTACTTTGTACTTTCTCTTTATGCCTCTATCATTATGTGAAGTGTACTTTGAATTTTGAAAAGGTTATACTTGTAAAACCTTGTGACGTAAATGATCATTGTCTAAACATGTTAGGAAATATCACGTGTTTACATTCCGTGACGATAGATTTATTTATAGCATCAACTACAAATTCATTAAAACGGAAAACCATTTAATCCTTGTTCCAAAGAATTTTGTATTGTAACGGGTTCTGTATTCTTTAAATGTTCGTCTAAATGGATTTCGTTTGATTTATTATATTTTGCTTTTGTGTAAAACACAACTTAATTATAAAATGTGAAATGGCACGGGGTGTGGCTAACCGGGACGACCCGCCAGCTTAAAACGCATAAATACGCACAAACAAACGTTTGGATATACTTTTCCAATGTTAATAATATGAATAATACATTATATTAGTCAGATGTTGTATCACAAAGTATTTTATTTTATTATTTGTGAACAATTAATAATTGTTTACTCAAAACTAACACATACATAAATATTACACAATTTATAATAAATAAGGTATAATCTAAAACAATTGCTTAACATATAACAATACCTTTTATGCTTTCTTATTAATATCGCCTTTTATATCCACTAGCATGAAAACCTTCGCGTCGAATGAGCGATAACGAAATAACTCATCAAACCCATTATCAATCACTCAAGTCAGATTTGGTAACGATTCAAATACCGTGAATATTATCTCGTGTGCATTGAATGAATAAGTTATTCAGTGCTTTGTGATCTGGTTAAAATATAACTCCGTTAATATCGATCCATGCATGCAGCTGAATAAAAGAATTGACGTCATAAATTAAACAATACAAATACTTACTGTTTTTGAATATTGTATCAAATACTTTTTCTTTTGTCAAACTACTAACGTCTTCTGACAGAAGAAGAGAATGGAAGAAAATAGCCAATAAGCTTCATATATTATAATATTTTATTGATGACGTGGAGGGGCAGTAAATAAACCAAAGAACCACTTACGAAAAGTTCCCTGTAGTAACAAAGAATTACGACATGTTAATGCTACGACTGATGTTTTGTTTTGTAAACAAAACTTGTGTTGGATAGTTATATGTGGTATTATATTTCTAAAATAATTGAAAACAAACATTTGAAAGTGAAACGGACATAAAAACAACTACTAACAAAAGACAATCACGCAATGTTTGTTGTTTCTCTCTAATAGACGCCGTTATATAATTATACCCTAAAATTGAAAAGTCCCTTTCATACTTTATACTGTTAACAGGTTGACTATTTTATCCCATCATCATTTCGTCATTAACGAGATAACAACCCATCTGATAAATTGTAGTGTACTCAACACTGTTGATAAAGCAATAAAAAAACGTAAAATAATGACGTCTTCATTTGATATTTTGTGTTGTTTCCGGGGATTTTTTTTGTTTGGTTTACTTATGAAATATGAAGACAGAAAACATACAAAATTGATTTGACAAATAGAATTCTAGGTAAGTGTTGAACATCGATACGTTTAGTTTCTCGTCGCGAAATCCTGAACAACCCATACTCGCTATTTTGGATTTCTAAGCCTCGTTAAGACCTTCTATCTTTTCAACACTAACCTTACATTTTATATATTCGTTTTGGTGCACAACTAATGTATATTTCGAATATAATAATCTTGTACACTTTTCTTTTATGCGAATAAGTTGCACATAAGGTAAACAACTGTTTGGCCGCAATATATATTCTTCTTGAAAGTGGTTTGGGCTAAAAAATAATATTATTTTATAAGAATTTAATTATAAACGTATAAGCTATTATACGTTTGGTGTAAGAATTAGATTGGTAGATAACCTTCAGAAATCAGCTCAACTGAAATCAAATAATAAAGTTGGTATCGTATATTCGTTTACTTGTTTAAATGTTTATAGCGCACTTTTAAAAGGATAACTGTATTTCAAAGGTGTTTCTCTTTATTAGAATCAATGTTAAATTTCGCACCATATGTAAAAGGGTAATGCAGCACCACAACATAAATATCGGCTGCGCTTATTTTTTTATACGACATCACACAACCAACGAGAAAGATAAAAGTTCTCTAAACTTCATACTACTGCAATAGTGTTCTATTATAGCATAATCCAATCATGTTACACCACGATGAAATAAAATACTACTACTTTAAATGTTTAAGGGATCGTTTAACATCCACAAAAATAGCATTTAGAACTAATTAAAAACATATCATGGGTTGTTGTTAAACAAATAATTTTTAATAAATTTACATTTCTTTGCTTTTGTTAAAGTAACTTCGCCTGAATTATTATTATGAAAGAGATTATCTATTGACTCGTGAACGTTGAGTTGTTCCTATCCCCCTTAATATAGTCAGGTTTTATAACTATTCACCAAACTCCCTTGTTCCTTACCACCTTTCCAATCCGCCTTTATATACACGCCCACCTCTCTTTGCCGCTAACTTGTAGTTTTTACTCAATACAATCGCTAAACAATCAATGCAATCTACCAAATACGCAGCGAGGCAACAAACAATGCTTTGGATGTGAAGGATTTATTTTCTTGCATGAAAGGTGCATTTTCTTAATTCATACCCATATTATCGTAGCCAGTACCCGTATATTCACACCATATTGATATACTGGAAAGTCATGCTGATTCAAAGTGGCTTTGTTGCGGTTGAAACTCTTCCAGTTCAAAGATTGCCGTTTTAGATTTATTTTATGCATTTCCCTAGTTAATATAAACAGTTCATAATCGATATTTGTTATTCAAAAAAGGAAACTTCACAGAGACTTACTGGTTATCAATATTCCTTATCCTAAGAAACTGAAGTTCTTTTATTGCGTTATCATGGCGGCATTTAATGATTCGATCGTCAGGAATATTATGATTGTATTGTGAGCTTGAACAGAATGAAGTCAAATGATCACTTGTACAATTTTAAATCAAAATCTTGACTCATAACTGATATATTCAAGTTTGAAAAGTGTTGCTTTAGAAAAGTCTCCTAGTTTATAACATTATGCATATATATTTGTATCAATGCTGTTTTTATTAGATTTGCGAATTGCTTAAGTGGCATATAACTACCATAACCTGACTTCAAATTCCATTAATAATAATAGGGGATGCGTTGACTTCTTTACGCATAGTATATGTTTTACAGAAATCCTGTCCAATGATCTGTACATTGTTTGTTCCGGCAGTTCCCCACATCTGGTACGAGATTTTCACAGGTTGTCATAAGAGTAACAAAATGTTTGAGTTGGGTTTTGTGCTAAATTTTATAATATTGTTAATACAAAACTGAGAATAGCCGATTTCGAAGCGTGGTCCGCTAGACATTGCTGTGATCAATTAAAAAGACCAGTTCATAGAAATGTACTCGAAGGTTCTTTATGGAAGTGACAACATACTTCTCGTGTTTCTTTGTATATGAATACATCAACATAATGTTTTGAAGCTAAAATCTGTGTATTTGTTTTTGCATTTTCACAGCCCGTGATGCATTCAGACGGCACATGACAAAATCAGTCTTGTAGATGTTTATACTACAACCACATGTTAGTACATCGTATGGGAAAACTTTTGTTTGGGACGTGTGGCACTTATCAGCGAGATAGTTGTTTGTGAACTCTTACATTAATACAAAGTTGAGATTGGAGTAATTGTCACTCACACTTGATGCAAATGAACGGGAATTGACTACATCAGCTTTGTAGATGCTTGTGTACTCTACAAGCAGGTATTAGTTCATACTCAGGTAAAACTCCATTTTTTTTTACTTTTGACCACTTAAGCATGGCCATTGTACATTACACATGTCATAAAAACGCTAATTGGGATAAATGATCAAGTGCACGCGATGCATTTAGACGGCAGGTTACTATATAAGCGTGGTAGCTGTTTGTGTCCCCTACATGTACTTCTAAATTCAAAGTCCGAAAAAGTATTGTTTTGAACTGTCGGTCACCGACACACGGGCACCGTAAGTTAACATGTTTTGAAAAAGCAAAATTGAATTAATTGTAACGTGCTCGTGAGGAATTTAGACTGCACGTGACTATACCATCATGTTAGATGTACGTGTATTGTGCAAGACCGCGTTAGTCCATAGTCAGTGTAGTGTCTTGATTGGGACTGTTGGTCACATAAAAATAGACATTGCACGATAACATTTAATAAAAGCGCTTTTATTAAATTGTTACTTTAGTAACAGTATTACATAAGCACAGAACTGTTCTATTTCTGTTTCTAGATGTAGATTTAAAGGCGTTTTTGACACATTATTTGTGGAAACAACAATTGCAGTATTTTAATTTGTTTTACTTCAATGGTTGCAACAAGGACATATAATAAATTAACCTTGTTTCTGTACCAAATATGTAGACTATGCAAACTTCTTAATTGTCTTTTTAAGTGCATATTTGAAATATACAAAAAAGCACCTCACTCAGTTTGGGAGTGAAGTCATATACTTGTAGAAGTGGTTGTGGCATTGATTGAGATAGTTAAATAGTTTTATCTGATCATCTGTGCTGTACAGGTTGAGATTTTCTATTCCTCCAACTGTTGTCAATGGAATTGAGACTATGCGGAATCACTTAAACTATAATTTCAAATAGACACAGTTGAATGAGAAATTCAACAACGGAGATCTGATATGTATGAAAACAGGATAATGGAAGATTACTATGGATGTCTAAAAATATAGATTATCAAAAAGGAATCTCAGGCACATATAACTAGGATTGCTGCAGGTTATGGACATTTATTGTGTAAGGAATTTCTTGAACTGATTTACAAATGAATCTAAGAAACTATCAATCACGGACCCAAACAATAAACAAGGAATGATTGGATAATGAACTGTTGACATATGTGAAAAGCAGAGAAGAACAAAGAAAGGGAAAATACTTTGACAACAGTTGTAGCAATATACGCGCTTTAATTGACAATGGGTATTCACAATTATACAAACATTATACCGACTAAAGATTGCACATTTTGGTTACATAATAATCGACTGCATTAAAAGTACAATATAATTGCATGTTATTTAAACAAACTTTAATTGAATTTCTTAATTATGCTTGTAACAAAAACGTATTATTTTTTTTTATTTCAGATCAAAATAAACGTACGTTACCTTTGATAAATCCAACAGGTGCAGTTAGATGCACCAAGAACGTTTGATTGTTAAAATCTGTTTCAGTGTTGTATCTGGTCTCATTCCTACCATTGAGTAATTAAATAGTAATTAAATTGAATGCGTTTTAATTCCCTTATATTACTGTTTAACTTAAGTTACAATGCTATGAGGTTAAATTTTATTTACACTTATATGTATCATGAATATTGCTGGGTCAAGTGTGAGGTTGAGCGCTCTATAACCGGTTTAAACCCGCAGTGCTTAGCATTGACCGTTCCAAGGCGGTGACCCCAGCTTTATTCTACTATGTGTATATGTTGTTTCGTTTTGTGCCGTACTGTACCGTTTTGGCAATTGGTTCCTTGCCATAAATAAAGGACCACGAAGGTGTGTTTGATAGAAATGCAATACTGCTGCAGCTTCTGGAGTTTCATTTCTTTATATTGTATATTTTGCACAATTTATGCAAGTTAAGCAGTGCCCAAGCAAAGCATTGCAGGCACTTGGCATCAATATGATATTGAATAATGTGTGTTACTCTACACAATTCTTTTGAAACTTCAGTCTTTATCAGTTAAGAAGCTGAATTAATGTTGAATTATGCATGGTTGAATGCATGGGGAAACGTGATAACATTCATCGTTCAGGTGTTCCAAAATTACGAGTTCATGACTTCTAATCACTTATTAACTGAGCTATCTTGTTAAAGTGACCATGCCATGTGTGCTTATTTATAGCATGTTTTTGTTTAGTTATTGAAAATGACATTTACTAGATACCTAATCAGTAACAGACGTATTCAGCAATTAATTTGATAGACACACAGTCTCTTGAGTAATCATACGTTGATACAGAGTTTTATTTCGCAATCGTATGCGTACTATTTACTAATATTGAGACCAGATACGACGCGGATCAAACACGGTCGGTTTTCCAAAGATCATAGATTGTTTTATCATGATGCACAATTGACGAGATAGCACCGATACGTGTCAAATGGAAATGTAACAAATATGATAACTCAATCTGCTCGACTTTTCATTTTAACTTTTGGATAGAAGAGACGTCCTTGAAAGTGTTTGAGTTTTACATTTTATGTATTTTATGTAAATGATTTGTCTGATCAAGTTTTGTTAATCGCTTACTATTTCTCTTATCAGATACGTTTATTCGTGATCAATAAATACACAGTGGATGAATGAATCTATAATGCGCGAGTCATAGTGGCATGTGTTTATTGATCAATATAGCGTTCATGTTGGTAAATATGGCTGTAAGCAAATCCTGAACATGTTACATATTTTCAGGTACATATTACAATTAAAAGGTAAATTTTGACCATGTCCAAAATACTGCTATACTGTTGAACTACTTAAATTCGCGGTGTACACATTCGAGCAATTTCAGTCGCGGAGATATTTCCTTTGTGTTAAAATCACGCAATGTCAAGTTTGAAAACGTTTCCTTGTAATCGATGCGATTTGATGGGCATCGATCAATCGCTGCAATGCCCGATCTATCAATGATTGCTTCATGATAGAATCGTGCATTGCAATAAACACGTTCACCGGTCCGTACTCGATTGTTATCTTACTTGGCAGGGATCCATATCTCAACTGCTTGATAATAGGGGTTGCATCATTAGATGTATACCACAGATTATTTGTATCAAATCATGTTTTGTTTGTTTATTGAAAAGCGTCGTAAAAGCTCAACATCGGAATGAGAATTCTTCACTCAAAATGTAAACTTTTTTGTTTGATAATTTATGCATACGTTGCCTAACTGCATGCGAAACGAAACGTTTTTATATTTGAAATCATACTACTACAATTTCCATGCAAATAACGTGATGTTGTATAAGATAGCAAGATTTTAGCAATTTTAAAGGAGAACTCAAGATTTACACGATCAGCAAAAGCAATATTATGGTGGCGTATTGTGGCCGTCAATTAATCCAGTTAACTTTTTTGAATATTTCACATGACATTTGAAACGTGCAGAAATGAAATTTAATTAAATTTAATCCCCAAAATTTATTAAGCATCAAAAATCAATATATTAACCTAATAACTGATTTGTAATATTTAATGCGAAAACATCGTTTGCTAGGATCAACATTTGTCAAACAATTAAAAAATTAATCGTGCGTGAACTATAAGAAATGAAGCAATTAACATCAGTCAATATATGTGTACACAACAAACACAGCCAACACTAATTCCATTGAACAATCAGTGACAGATATTACTGTCTGTGTGTTTTAATCATATGCATGACCACTTTACAATTGCAATCTGGTAATCCAAATCCAACTCAATGTCTGATCAATATTACCATATTCTTCTTTATTTGATTTTAAAATAGCTGTAGCCATCAACATCTTCCTTGCCATTCGCGCCTGAGTTGTAAAGTCGGCAGTTTTCTGAAACAAATATAGCCAAATAAATTATTTTCAAGATAAATACAATTGCAGATTCTTAAGTATGAATTACTTGCAATACCTATAGTATTTTTTATTTTGTATATTATATTTTTGTATTTTGAAATAAGAACGCGATTGTAAAACCTAGGAATGTTGTTTTCCTTCCCACCTAATGTCATAAAATACACTTGCATTTCTCGGCCGAGACATACAATACTAGCCAATGAAAACAAGTTTCATTGGCTGGCTGATCACATAGATTTGATCAATATTAATTTAATCAAATCTTTATTGGAAGAACATGGAATAAGTTTTCGTTCAAGGCATCGTAATTTTCTCGAAGGTGTTCATGCTTTCCAAGTTTACTTCATAATGCATATTCAATGCCAAATGAACATATTGGGTTCTTAAGCGTTTACGTCCAGTTTTAAATATACCTATATGAACTTTGATTATATATGTACCTAGGTATAATGTTCGAACATATGCAATTATCTAAAAACTGAAAACCAACCTCACAAACATACTTACTGCCATGTCCGAAGCATCTGAATAGGTTACATGTCTGCCAGCGGACAGCTGGGTTGCTCGTATAACACCACGGGTATCCCGACCGACTAGGGTCCCTACAATAGTTGTTTGCCGCAGATAGGCTGACGTCAGGGATGTAATACGGGTTCAAGAGATGTATGTGTGGCGATTGTGAATCCCATCTCTGGCACGGGATGTTCCCAGTAGTCCAGGACCATGTTCCGGCATACGTAGAATAGTCCGAGGTGTTGTGACATCGATAAGTGTCTGTACCTATTAGGACATTTAATATGTGTTTCTTTAAATAATAAAAAAAACTGTTATTGTGTTAAACTATTCTAATTTTATAATTACATTTATATTTATTACTTTTTAATTTATGAATATATTTTCCTTGTATAAATATAATACACCATGTATATACCTGTACCTAGGTGTAATATTCGTACAATTCTTGCGTGGCCCTTAGTCATCCATCAATTTTCATAAACTATTTCCTATTCATCTGTCAAAAGTAGTGTTTTTATAAACCGCCAATTTGAAACAGGTAACTACTTCGAATTCTTATTACATACGTAGAGAAATACATGCATGTGGTCCAAACAATTGCTATAATTAACACATGTTACAAGTATTATGAAACAATGACGCCATAATTTATATGTTCAATTACACATTACTTTTAATTATAATATGTCTTAGCTGAGTGTGTAAACGTATTAATTAATTATAACCAAACTTTTTTTGTTAAGTAAACAATATTAATGATTTAAAAACAGTAAACGTTACCCAAATATTAAAAAGCTAAGCGTTCAAGAAAAATAAAACCTACTTGCAGTTTTATAAAGAAACGCTAAACAGCCGATCTGTTGACACTTCATTGCACACTTAAGTTTCGTGTCGGCGAATATTTCTTCGAGTACAGAAGACTGGTCCTTCTCATACAATACATCTGGTAGCTTTTTATCTCCGTATTTACTACTAAGTATTGCGTACGCGCCGTTGAGTGAGGTACACAACGCGAATAACTGTATTGCCATCATTTTCAGTCCGCAGGACGTGTTTCGAATATACACTCTTCCTCTAAGCATTCAAATTTATTTATGAATACATTTCAAATACATCTGACATGAAGTCGTTAAATTGACCATATAGTTCAAACATCGGTCACTTTTGACGCACAAAGTTTTCTGTTTTATTTGAGATCGAAGTTAAGCGCTTTGTTATTTAATTAATTGTATATGTTTCTTCTAGTGGGATCTTTGATCATATAATTAGTGTGTTCAAACAACTATGGTTAAATTTTCGTTTTGACGTTCTTTATATTAATAATCATAATTGTGTGTTGAATGTGAGGCGGCGTTTAAAATTAATTTAAAAACCAATGACATCTCTTGAAGAGTCACAAATAGCAGCCAGAAGTCACTTTGTAAACAACGAGTTCGTTTTTAAAACTTGTTTGAAATGAAGTTATTGCAACCCTTTGTGATTATCGCCATTCATGTTAATTACTATGTGATCAATTTGAACAATTATATCACACAGGTTTATGTGATTAAGTGTATTTAGGGGAGGTTAAATTGATTCGGAAACCAACATAAATAATATTCACAGAAACGGCTCGAAGTTCTAGTCCCAAATAAATGAATTGATTTTCCCCATTTGAACAAGATTTTCATTCTTGATTTGTTAGCGTTATTCTCTATGTATATGCAAACTAGCATGGTCATAGAGGCTACCTAATTTACGGACAAAAGCATTTTTGATAACCATGTATTTTAATAAATATATGAACATTATTGTATTCAAAACATTATAAGTGTGTCAATAAAAATTGTTTACATGTGCCAAGCTTTCAGATCTTATAATTGTGTGCTTTTAAAGCCTCTGTAATTCAAATCTGGTTATGTGGCTGCGGTGTAGAGGACATAGTGTCCGTATAGCGACTGTGAGGTCTCGGTATGGATCCCGTTAGTTCTTTAGTTCACCCTTAACACAACAAGTACTGGTCCAAATCCAGAAAACAGGATGTTTCATCAAATTTCTGAATTCAACTAAAGCTGACTTAAGCTGTTTATTCTACCATAAACTGATTGAACTTAATTAAAATAATGGGATGTGTCAAATCAATTTTCATTGACAGGATTAGCAATGTATAAGTATGTGAAACTGAATGACATCATACGTGTTATCCCCAGCAAAAGAATATTATATCATCCTATTTTTTTATTTATACAGTCAAATAACACATACAACAGAAAAATATATATCAGTTATCATATGAGCTTATAAATATGTCAGTCCTTGTCTGTCTAGGCTTTGCCACTAGCAGTAGCATGTAAATGATGTCAGTATATTCATTACATATATAAAAAGGTATGTGATGTTGTATGGCGATACAAACACTTCACATAATTTTTTGCACGTATAATAATAGTAAACAATAAGTAATACTATAACATTGTAATCAACTTACAATAATATGTATGTAGATGCACTTACAAAGTAGCAATGGCTTGTATATCATAAACCATTCAATGCATGTATGAAAAACAAGTATAATAATGTTTATTCGCTCAAGAATAAACTGTCTTATTCAACGCAAACGCTATCTTCCTACGGGATCGCCGGGACCCAGGCCCCAATGGTATAGCCCATCCTGCCCGGTCCACTGTAACACATAGACTCGCCCACTAAGTACAAAAACCACTCCCCGTGAAAATTGTCGGTCTTTTACCTACTCGTCGCATCTCAGAGTATGTCGCTGTATGGTTTACACATGTTTACATTTTAACCACGTGGTTTCATAAATTTGTCTTTAACTCTTTCTTTTCAAAGGAGAACTTATTTAATTATAGACAATTGTATCTTGTTAGGCGTATTTACATTTAGAATATAACATTCAGTATATCTTTTGGTGAAGATATTAAATAGTTTGCATTTTTAGAATTCGGTTTTACCGACCACGTGGTTTCATAAATTTAAGTGGAGAACTTGTATAATTATGAACAGTTGTATCACTTTAGTGATTTAGTGAAATGTATATGTATAACATAAAAATCATTATAAATTATGGGAAAAGATATTAAATAAGCATTTTTGTGTTTTGTTTTTTAAGATTTCAGAAAGACTAACCACTTGATGGTATACTTCTAAATATTGTGTTTTGTAAATTTTAATATTAAGTTATCGTGAATTATTAGACAAAGCTTTATTCTTAGATAATTTATGTCTGCATTAATTTGAAGTTACTGTCTAATCATTGTTCTCTATCCAATTGTGTTAACACAGCTATTTTTATTGTTTTATATTTCCACCACGGGTCGAAAGATGTCTTGAAGGAAACGATGTCGTCTTAAGCCATGGCACGGGAAATAGACTTGAAACCAAACCGGAGGTAGCGGGGCGTCGGTTATATAAAACGAAACGTGGAATCGTCTGAGCGGATTTAAAGGTCGGTTAAACATATTGTTTTATTTATCATTACAGAAGAGACAAACATTTGAACGGAGAATTTGTTTCCTAAATGTCTCTATACCAAAAATGCCTAGAAATAACGAAGCAAATAGTCTGCAATAGAGAAATTATTGTGTGCGATTCCGGCGTCATTTAAAAACGTATAGAAGTTTGGTTTGTTAATGATTTATATGGCTATAAAACGTACAACTTATGGAAGTAGAAACAATAATGTTATCTCTATTTTGTTTATGGGCAGTCACGCTAAGAAATAACAAGAAATATCTCCACAAAGATCAACGGCAGTTGACGTTGGTTTGTTTTGGTGAAAGATAATCAGTTAAAACAAAGTTCGCATTACCCTTTCTATATGCGCAATTCCTAACTGCATCACACTGACATCAAAAACGAGATGCTGTGCCAGTTTTTTAAGGCGCTTATTTCTCATTCTATATTACTTTGGAATATATAATTATATGGATGAAACACATAAATGCGCTGTGAAGAAAAACCATTAAAGTTAACCCTTCAAACGCGAATCATTCATATATACATGTATTTCAAATATGTGTACGCGCGTTCTTCAAACAGACCTGTTGAGTAGTTTGCCGTACACAGCTATGTGACTCGATTATTGATAGTATTGTGAATCATGATCATCAAACTATTTATTTCGAGAGATGAGAGTAAAACGCTTGTATCTACCTCGCCTTTGTACTGGGGATTAAGTAGTCTCAAGCAAAACCCTCAATTTCTATCGTTGCAAAACGCAGAGCTGTATCCATATAGGTTTAAAAAAATGTATCACGAAAAACGAAAATTCTGATTATGCTAAAATCACAAATATTTGGTCAATTTAATTACCTGTTTACAATCGAATCGGCTACTAAATGCTTCTACCGGAAAATGATCAGTATAATGGGGGGTCATTCGACAGAAAAGGTCGCGTCATCCTCGTGGAAAGCGTGGGTTTTTAATACTTCGCAATCGTGTCAACACATTAATTATGTAATAAATTAATTACGGACTAGCTGTAATAGCGCATAAAGCATATCAGCGTTCTTTCAAATCACGAATATGATTCCCGAATGTATTGTATTATTAAATATCAGTCAATACGATTTCCTAATATATTGCCTTTATAATCTGTCAATACGCACATTCAACAGTAGGGCAACACAAAATACATGTATTTATTATCGGTGAAGCGATACATGTCCAATGGAGCGGAAATAAGGATTTCCACGTGCACAGATTTGTAGGGTAGAGCGTATACGTAATTTAAATCGTTTTATTTATTTATGCTCTGTTTGTTTAACGGTTAATATTATGTTTTACGTGGGAATACTTGCGCAATAGTATGCATCAGTGCGTCAAAAACTGACCAATGCCGTTAAGGTTTATTCGTTTGCATTCAGTTTGACCAACTGACTTTCCTCTTAACAATGTTATTTTAGTGTGTTTGATTAGGTCCAAAAACAAAGTATGAGTCCTTGGTTCGATGTATCGTCAAGATAAACAGGGCCCGCTCTTCTGTCTTTTCGATCACAGACCAATCACGATTAACCAATTTATTGCAGCTTAACAGAAAAGAGTCCGCGCGACAGGCGTAGACGATAACCGTTACAAATGCCAGTCATTTAGGATAGGGGGTGTATCAGGAATGTTCGGCAAGAATGCTTCTATACCAGAGATCAAAGCCACAGGCAGGTGGAAATCTGACGCATGAAAGTTGTACATTCGTAAGAGGATATTATTATGCGCCAACAATCGATGGATGCTAACGTTTTAAACAATTGAGTTATAAAGACAGCAGTGTGAAAGTGGATGTGTCACCGGCCGTGTCACCACCAACTGATAATGTAAACCCAGTAAACGAAAAAATCAGAACCTTTCAGACGACAGTAGCATAATTATCAAGGAAGATTGAGTCAAACAGTAATTCAGTTAATCATCCGCAAGGTTTAAATTTGTCAAAAAAGCGTCAGACGGCAAATTTACCAAACATAGACGAGTTTTCACATTAGTTTCAGAAAAAATCAGAACAGACATTCTGGCAAACCAATATGTTCATCTTGCGTTGCTACTAATTCCTGCTTAAGATACACCAGTCAACGAGACACACATTCTTGAAAGCTCTGGAGAACAGGTGATAGTGCGTTCGAGTGATGCAAGGCTGAACAAAAGACTAACCATTCATGAGTTTCGAACAGCCTTCACAGAATACAAGAATGTGATTTGTGAAGTGCGTATAGGAGGAAAGAGCTGGACTCTTACTGCAAAATGATTGATAACATGTTTATTCAGTACCGAGGTTTTCACTTTTACGAGTATCACGTAGCATTTGCCAGAAAGACAGCTGTTTTACGCCAGTCAGAAATCATGGTTGACTGGTCGGCAAGAGATTCAGAATTATACCTAACTACATTTTCAGGACTAAGGAGCAATGCATGCAGCATGTGCTATAGAATGGACACATTTCTGTCCTATGTATGCCGGTCAGCCAATGGCGAGAAATAATGACGATTTCGACAGGACAAAGAACATACATACACAGGGGCAATATCCTAATGTGCAGTCAAAGAAACCCTTAGACAGCTATTGTCGTCAGAGGCATTTTTTCAATGGCAAGGAAATATGCAATAACTTTAATATTGGATCCTGAACGTTTACACACAAAAACAACATCATTCATATTTGCACAACATGCAAATCTAGTAACCATGGAGATTCAAACTGTGGCAAAAAACTGAACGAAGTGAAATAGAAACAATGACTGCCTAAGACACTTATTCCTGAACATGATTTTGTGGCTTCTACACCTATCGATGTGAGGAGATTCGAAAAGGAACTGATAAACAACCCGAACAGAAGTTTTCTTAATTTACTCCTTAATGGATTAAGTAACAGTTTCGATACAGGAATACGAAAGCTTCCCGAACAAAGCTTTATTTGTAAATATTTGCTATCATCACGTGATAAACCGGAATAAGTTTCAGAACTTTTACACAAAGAACTTAAAAAGCTTCCCTACTTAGTGAGAAAGTGCTCAGAATTATAGACATTCTGAAAGAGGTCTGTAAGAAAAAGTCAATTACAAAACGCAAGCTTCTTTTCGTATTGGGACAACTAAGCTATGCCACAAAATAGTTATACCAGGCAGGAGTTTCGTATCTTATTTGTTGAAATTAGTGTAATTCTATTTTTATTACCATTCACATGACATTTTAAACGTGCTGAAATGAAAGTTAATTCCCAACATTGATAACGCATCAAAACCAATACATTTACCTAACTAATTATTTGTAATATTTAATGGGAACATATCGTTTGAAAGTAATGATTTGTAATATTTAATGGGAAAAAATCGTCTGTTAGGATAATTATTTGTCAAACAATTAACAAATAAATCGTGTTTGAACTATTTGCAATGAAACAATTATCATCAGTCAATATATTTGTACACAACAAACACAGCCAACTGTAATTTAATAGAACAATCAATGACACATGTTAATGTCTGTGTGTTTAAATCATATGCATTAACGCTTAACATTTGCAATCTGGTAATCCAAATCAAACTCGAGTTCTAAGCAATAATATATTCTTGGTTATTTAAATGTAAAATAGCTGTAGCCATCAACATCGTCCTTGCCAGTCGAGCCTGAGTTGTAAAGTCGGCAGTTTTCTGAAACAAATATAGCCAAAAATATTATTTTCAAGATAAATACAATTGCAGATTCTTAAGTATAAATTACTTGCAATACTGGAAGAACATGGAATACGTTTTCGTTCAAGGCATCGTATTTCCTAGAAGGTATATGCTTTCCAAGTTTACTTGGTAATGCATTTTCAATGCTAAATGAACATATTGGGTTCTGAAGCGTTTACGTCCAGTTTCGAATATAAGTGTTTGAACTTTGATTATACATTGACTTATGTATAATGTTCGAAAATATGCAACTATCTCAAAATTAAACACAAACCTCACATACAGACTTACTGCCATTTCCGAAGCATCTGAATAGGTTACATGTCTGCCAGCGGACATCTGGGTTGCTCGTATAACACCAAGGGTATCCCGACCGACTAGGGTCCCTACAATAGTTGTTTGCCGCAGATAGGCTGACGTCGGGGATGTGATAGGGGTCCCAGTGATGTGTGTGTGGCGATTGTGCGTCCCATCTCTGACACGGGAAGTTCCCAGTAGTCAAGGACCATGTTTCGGCATACTTGGAATAGTCCGAGGTGTTGTGACATCGATTAGTGTCAGTACCTATTTGAACAGTTAATTATTATTTTTTTCTTAAAAACGACAACAGCTGTAATTTGCAGCACTATATTATAATAAAATTTATATTTATTCCTTGTTTAGTGTTTACATATATATATGTACATTGTACTAAAATTTAAAAACCTTGTTTATACCTGTACCTAAATTTAATGTTCGTAAATTTCTTGCTTGGTCCTTAATCATCCAGCATTTAGATAAACTATACCCGTTTCGTCTGTAAAAGTAGTATTTTCATACATCGTAGAATTAAAAAAGACCTTCTTCGAATTCTTTTTAACAACGTAAATAAATACATGAATATGAACCAAACAATTGCTATAAATTAACACATTTAACAAGTTTTGTGAAACAATGACGCCATTATTTATATGTTAAATTACGCATTATGTTTAATTATTATATGTCTTGGCTGACACTTAAAACGTAAATATTATTAATAATCAAATAAACTATTCTTCATGAAAAACACACATTTATCGTTACTAAAATGATGCAAAAGTAAACCTGCAAGAAAAAGAAAACCTACTTGCAGTTTTATAAAGGAACGCAACACAGCCGATCTGTGACACTTCATCGCACACTTAAGTTTAGTGTCGGCGTGTATTTCTTCAAGGACAGATGAATTATCCTTTTCATACAATACATCTGGTAGTTTTTTTATCTCCGAATGTACTACTTTGTATTGCGTTTACGCCAGTGATAAATGCACATAACGCGAATAACTTAATTGCCATCATTCTGTTTTGTTAAGCAGGCATTTTGAAAATATACACTCTTCCTCACAGCATTAAACTTATATTATGAAGAAGATTGAAAAACATCTGACATTTAATCGTTTAAACTATCGATCATATAGTTCAAACATCGATAACTTTTTTTCAATTAACAAAGCGACGCACTGAGTAGTCTGCATTCTTTGACATTTATTACGTATTCCGTTGACCCAGAAGCATTCGAGAAACCACAGTTTTATTTAAAGTGTTTCAGAAATACGGTGTTTGCTTTTTATTTCAGATTTCCAGCCAAATACGTGAGTTCGATGTATCTTTTGTGTGCACTCCAATTCGCATGAAAGGTTTAAGTAAGGAACCTTGTAATGCACTTATTTTGGTTAAAGATTCATTTCCGGTTGTTTTCAAATTAGTTGATGTCAATATTTTAAAAGATATGCCGTGAATCAATAAGTATAAGAGACCCAGTAACAAATCGAATTTTAATATTGTAATCCATAAACATAGTGAATATTGAAAATACTTGCATTAAATCAAAGACACACAAAAGACACACTATTGTCAGTGCACATGTATTTTATAAAGAAATTTCAAAACAGCAGATGTATCACACTTTAAACATTAGGGGTTTGGTTCCTACAAACAAATATCGTTGAAGTCAAGATGGTAATGCAGTCATTTATTTCACTGGGATGGAAAACAAAAGATGGAAAAACCAAAAGTCATTCAAAGCTTGCTTATATGGATAACTGCTTTGTGATGATTTCAACGATTTTTAAATTAATTGTTAGAATCCGCCTATGCTTAAACGATAAGAAAATGATAATATTAATAAACACTGTAGGTTCTTATTAAATGTATACTTAGTCATTCATGTAACTTGAGCAAAATATGTATATATGAGAACATAAAACAAAGGGTACCTTTAATATAAAGTGTTTTAAATATATACCAATGCCAAGTTTCAAACGCCATGCATTCAACTAAATTCGCATGAAATAAAACTCATACAAACAAGACATATAACCCATAGCTTATTCGAAAACCGGCACAAATAATATAAACAGAGCGACAAGAAACTCAAGTCCAGAATAAAAGAATAGATTTTCACCGGTGAACACGATTTTTTGCGTAGCTTCCTCTACAGATTTGTTGAAAGTTGTTCCAAAAGGGTGCATGCATTTCCGAGGTTGGGTTTAACATATTATATTTGTAACGCTTTTGAATACAGATTTACCATGTCGACCTTTCTCTCTGAGTCCTTCTATGGACATAAGGTGGCAAACAGAACCAGAAGTCGTAACTAGGCCACATATTCGAATCCCGAAGGTCACATGCCCAGCTTAGCAAACTCATAGTATGTCTTTTTTCTTTCACTTGTAAAAAACAAAACATGATAAATGAAACAAATCTGGTAATTTCTTCAGTAAACACATCAGTTCTTGACCGGATAAATGGCCCTATCTCCTGTCATCAGGAACTTGACAGTGTTATCCACCATCCATCGTTCATACCAAAGTATTAATAAACGCAGTTATATCCGATGTAGACTTTACAAACAACATTCTAACACATTCCTTATTCTTAACAAAAACAACGCATAAATGACCGTCGTGATAACAATTTAGCACAAACTGATTTTATTTTTTTTTACTCTTTTCTGAAAGCTTTTTGACGCTGATTTCTAACCAACTTCTGAGTATTTTATACTTTTCTTTTTTCAAACGTTTGCAAGATTGGTTTACATATTCAACCGAAAACAGGTTTTTAACTCTGAAAAAAAAAGATTGTCCGAAAATTTAGTGTCATAAATTACGGGTGAAAATGTTAATGTCCGAAAGAAAAGTCACCAAAAAATAATTATTTGAGGTAAACACAGGGGCATCCCAATTATAGAATGCCCAAAAACTTAACGATAAAGTGTATTTGTCCCTAGCCTGGTGGCATTGATTTCTTAAATACACATACATGGTATATGAATGTGTATACACATTTCACTGATTCATAACACAACTTGTTACGAAAAATATTTTACACCGTTTTACGTATATTCTACCAAAATTAGTTCTGAAGATAGGCTTTTAATAGCGATTTCATCAGTTTGCAAGAATAACACAGGCGTAAAGAATGATCTTCTAATGATAAGAGAAAAATCGTCATTGTTTAACATACAAATTGTAACGTCAATAGCTACACCACGACCGTACTACATTGCCATCATTACAAGATCTGATCCACGTTTGTCAAACCCAAACCAAGCGTAGAGTCCTATGTAGTATATAAACAGAAGCCCAATAAGGACTGTATACAAGTTAATTGTTCGTCGTAGTTGAGTCACGTCGACGTGGTACTCTGACGTTCTAGTATATGGAGCGGTATTCATGTCAAAATTGTAATGCGCAACGTTGTAAACCGCTAAGTGCCTTATGCTTAATGCTAAACGACAAACCGCAATACGTCTAACGCTTGACTGCAATTCGAATACGAAACTAAGCTAAATATTAAAACTTGTTTCTTAATATTATAATACTGTCAGTATAGTTTTTGGGCAATGTTGTAAACCGCTAATGCTTAATGCTAAACGATGAACCGCAATACGATTGACTGCAATTCGAATACGATACTAAACTAATACTTGTCATAGCTAGCTGTAACTGAAATGGTATCGACTTAAATTGTTGCCCTTCAAGTGTGTCAGAAATGGTTCATTTCATAGACCGCTCGATTTTTAATAAGCATGGTTGTTTGCCGTAAATCTCGTAAGCTAATTATTTTGAGGTAGACGTACCGAAGGATACTTTCACGAACACATGCTTTTAAAGCGAACAACCATGTGAATATAAAAATACACGTGCAAATAAATTGACTTAGTAGCATGTGTATTCTGGTGGCAGTAAAACTGTTCATTCCGTTTATATGTCAATTTCAAAGTTTATTAGGTCTCTCCGCGTATGAGGCTGCATTATGTGAGTATCCGGAGTGTGTCACTGAGCACTGTTAATAAGCATAAGACTAATGAAAGGCGCGATAAATTTTGAATAATAGCTGCATTTCAAGCTTTTTATGTACATTTTTTTATTTTGATGGGGTTGTGTTCGTTACTTACAGTCAGTCACTCACTCATTTAGTCAATCACTCACTCCCTCACTAACTTGCTCACTCACTCAATCACTCCCTCACTTACAGTCAGTCACTCAATCACTAAGTCACTCACTCAGTCACTTATTCAGTCAATCAGTCATTAAGTGTCGAGGATCAAGATTTTGGTATTAATTATCGGATACATTTAGCCCTTAAATAATATTGTAAGATCGTTCGCACTTTTGTGTTTGAAAAGTCTTTTCGCTTAGCTCAAGGCAATATTGATAACAACAAGTGAGTATCTGTGATATTATTACACTGGTGTGTAATAATTTTAATAGTTTCAGACAAAAAACTCTGAGTAGAACCAGTACTAATTATGAATGCATATTAATTAAATATAACAATAAATCAAGTACTTTTCCTGGGTAGGGTTAATTAGTACCAGTAGTACCAGTACTTACAAAGTATACATATTAATTGAACAACATATTTACAACATAATAAAGTCACGTTCCTGGGTAGAACTAGTACTTGACACAGAAATACATGAATACAACGAGAACATACTCAAGTTTCCTGGGTAGGGTTAGTAGAACCAGTACTTACAAAGTATACATATTAATTTTACAAAATATTTACAACATAATTAAGACACATTCCTGGGTAGAACCAATACTTGACACAGAAAAACATGAATACAACGAGAAAATAATAACAACATATATACAACAGTTTCCTGGGTACAAAAATCAGTACTGTCAGCCGACACGGTTAACATGAACTCACGGATAACCAACTCCTTAAGACTTTCGCAACTTGCGGTGTTTCACAATGTTGAGTTGTTTCTCACGGAGTTGATTATCTGTGAGCTGCGCCATCTTAGGTGTACACTTATCACGTACAGCAAAGATGGACACTGTAACACCCGTGTCGACGGACTCAGCTATCTCATCTGCAAAAACTAGGCAGATCTCGCGAGTCTCGTCCTTCGAGCTCCCCCGGCTGAGGCGCGTCGAGGTTGTAGTGGTGAACGCGTCCACGTCACTGGAGGACACCTGTCGCGGCCTCTTTCTGGTGTACTGAACGTGGGAGGAGGAGGAGCTGGTATTGGGCATCGTCGAGTTCCCCTTGGGCATCTTCGATTTCCCCCTATAGAAAATAGACATAATATGTGTAAATATGTATTTTGGTATATTTTAAGAAAGGTGAAAAGCGAATAGATTATATAAGTAAATAAATAATTGGCTTATCGTACATTTATGCATCTTACTCATCATCGTAAATCGTGTTTAAGCATTGTAAAGCTTACCAGGTAATCTGCCAGGCCGGTCTGCAAGGCTGTCTGTGTGTCAGGTAGCTCCGGGGCGATATCAACCACCAAGGGGTCCATCGGGATTGTGGAGCTTTCCTCCACGCGCATGAAGACCTGCCGCTCCCGTACCTCTGCGCGGGTGGCCGTCAGGCATCCTGCCAGACAGCGATCGAGCCTGAAAAACATTCAGATGAATAAGAAGCCGTCGGAAAAGAATACATAGTTTATTCATTTAAACTAAATTAAAAAACGAGTACTTAAAAGTGTGCTTTAATGCAAAACATATAGTGATTATAACTTTTTATTTAATTGAAACACACTTTTAAACAAAACTAAAAAATGTTTATGTTTTAATAATAATAATTATAATAAAAAATACATATAAAATATTTAAAAAAATAAAAAAAGGAAAAAAAGTTATAATCACTATATGACTATATGTTTTGCATTAAGCACCATTTTAACAGAACGTCAAAACGCATTTCAAAAACTACAAGCGGAGACAACAATAAGATAGTCAAATCTATATGATTTTGTCCCCCTGAACCCGAATCAGGTGCTTCTTTTGTAATATCTGGACCCCTTAAAAAATATTGATTTTAAATGGTGCCATTCGAATGCATAGTTTACCTAAATACATAAATACTCATAATCAAATCAAATCCTATGTCCAAGCTTACTTCGTCCAGCGTGCGTCCCGGGCAACGCTGCTGGTCCCCGCACCACTTCAGGAATCATGATCACCGTAGGTGCTGAGCACACGGTTCCTGGCTGGTGGGCTGTGTTGAGTTACACATCGTGCACCTCCATGTGCCCCTTCCACGCCAGGACGTCGCCCAACACGGCCCCCTCCGCGTATCCACACAGGGCCAGGAAGAGATTGATCTTCATGGATGTTTCCTTCTGCTTTGACGCGTTGGCATTTCTCCCTCGCCGCGTGGTCATGTGCTCAATGTAGCTGTCCACGATCGCAACTGAAACACATATTATTGAATGATATTCATGCTACAGCTTGAAATTGCGTACAATTTTACTTACAACTTATAAATATAATTCCTTAGTATTAAAAATAAATAATATATTTATATGTGTTATAATATTTCTTACTTCGTTACTTGCAAGGTTAACAAGAGATGTGTTTGTCAGAAACAGAATGACCCCTACTGCGCCGCTTTTAAATAACATTTCTATTTATCATCTGGCAGGTATAGAAATGATTTCCCTTTAAAGCTTATTACTTCCCTTGGATTGTGTTTTTTAACTTTTGACCTTGAAGGATGACCTTGTTAACCTTTCACCACTGAAAATATGCAGCTCCATGAGATGCACATGTATGCCAAATATGAAGTTGCTATGTTCAATATTGCAAAAGTTATGACCAAACTTTAACCAAGGTTTAAGTTTTGGACAGACAGACAGACAGAATGACAGACAGACAGGCCATAAACAATATACCCTTTCTTCTTCGAAGAAGGGGGCATACAAACTTTTCTGTGGCGACTTTCAAATTTCTCTTAGAATATAATGATCAAACTAAAATAATAATCACATACATGTACATGTACTCACATTGGCCCACAAGTTAACCGATCGATGTCAGAACTGGTTTAGTCCGAATGATTATCGCGAAAATAGGCGTCACTGTCAGCCAGTGATGAAGTCCGTCAAGTATCTCCAACATCCCATGATTTTTGCACAAACGGTCACTGCACAGTTATTAAGAAGTCATTAATGGATAACTTGCACCACATTTTGTCGTCCTCGAAGTATTTAGAATTTATAAAAACTTTGTGACTCTGTCACTAAGAAAAAAATCAACCACCATGTTTTGCACGGTTGTCGGCTCTTGCGGCCCCAAGCTCTTTCGGCCCCGGTTTTTTCAGGCTTATTCGGCCCCAATTTCAGGCTCATTCGCCCAAGTACCAGGCTTTTTCGGCTCCATTTTTTATTTGAATTAATCATTGCAAATATGTTGGTCGAAACTCTTTAAAATATGGAACATTGTTTATTACAGTAATATATTATCTTTATTGAGGATTAATGCATTTGAAAAAAAAATCTCTTGTCTTTTGCTTCAGGTATACCGTCGTCGAAATGAGCAGAATAGATACAAGAGTATGAGACGCCTTTGAAAATAAAACAAACTATAAAATAATTTATATTACATATATTTGGATAATGTTAAAGTTATAACGATAAGGAATACATACGTCTTAACAACACAATACATTAATTTACTATAATTACATAATACATAATTTACTGCACACAAGTTGTTCATTTTATTAATAATGCAATTACATCATCATAATAATCATGATATTAATATTAATCATCATCATTCATCATAAGCGTCGCAATCATCAGCATAATAATAATCATCATCATAATTATCATCATAACCAATAAAGTATCAATTTTTATTCTAATTGACAGCATACACTTGTTCACACATCGTTAATGCATTAGACAGATGTTGTTTTCTTTAATTACTCCGACCCCGTCATTCATTATCGATTGAAGCCATTGTCTAGCACACTCGCACCTATGCCCGGTTTTATGACCTTTATTAGGTTGTTAAATACATGTGTGGTGTGTATTCGGATTAATAGGTAACAAAAAATGTAGAATTAAGTTGATAAATCAGTTAACTTTGAACAGACAATAAAACAAATTAAAAATTGGCAAATTATAACCAGGACAATAAAATAAATAAAAAAATTGGCAAATNACACCCGCTGTTAATAGGTGTAATAAAATATGGGGCCGAATGAGCCTGGTCGATTTGGGGCCGAATAAGCTTGGGGCGGAATAAGCCTGAAATTCCGGACTGGGCCGAAAGAGCTTGGGGCCGAAAGAGCCTGCTACCCTCTGTGTGTGTCACTCAATATGTGTATCCATGTATTCGAATTGCAATAATTTCATTTCTATTACGCATTGATCTATACACGAAAATTAACAACCGCAACCTTTTCTTAAGAAACTGTGTGAAACATTAAAAAGCTTGCTGAACGCAAATTTATCGTTTGATTACGTCATTAAGTAGAGCTGACATCATGTTTAGTTTCGTTATCGAATTGAGTTTAAGCGTATTGCAGTTTACAGTAAGCATTTGGCGATTAGCGGTTGCAATATTGCAAATTGCCGATCTAAAACAGACCATATCATAACAAAACACTTAAAAGGCGGAATGGAAATTACCGAAAGAAAAGTACATTTACACACATTTCAACAGTGTTTGAATAACATTGTTCATAAAAGATAATAAATAAGCATAACAAGTTTGTAATAATGCGCATTACAATTTTGACATGAATACCGCTCCATACTAGTAAACCTAGCCATCTTTCGGTTATGAATAGACATTCTGTCACATTTACAACATTTTGAATTAAACCTTTAACATATTTTATCAAAGGCAAATGATTTATTGACATAACAAAATAATTATTCTGGTCGTGCCTCCTACAACATCTACAACTAAACGTGCCGGTTACACTTTTTCGTTACGAGTTTCATTTAAGCATACACAATTCTAATTATGGTACCATTATAACACAGTTAAAACATTTGTATTTAAAATTACTCTTTCATATTCATGTATTGTTTTAAGATTGGGAAAATACAATATTGAAAACAATATCAAATCGTGAACAAGTCCCTTTGAGATACAAATAATAAAACCCTGCTGTCGAAACGTTTATATTAAACGTAAATAGCAGGTAAACGATAATCTGAAGAATATGATCAAACACAAATATTTTTCTAAAAGTATACCAAATTACTCCTCTGCGAATATGCAACCAGACGGCGGGATTGCGAAGTTAATGTCCAGATATCGCTTTCTCGACTAGTGGTTAGTCATGTTCACAACACCAGGATGCGGGATAGCTGTTTTAATATCGTGCGTGATCTTGCATCGTATTATCGCAATCTCGCATCGTTATTTCAAGAGCTCGCATCTCAAAATTCCTACCTTGTTTTCGCGTTCTCGCCATCGTAATTTACGACAAAATAACGATGCGATGTCATCCGATTACGATGCAAAGGCGTGAACGTACGTTGATAGCTCGAGAGAATACGATGTGCTCTCGCATCGTTTTGTTTTTTCCATTAACGACCTTTGAATAAACAATGGAGAAAGCGCGAAACACGATGCGAAGACACGTATTTCGATGATATATCGCGATATTAGTGTCACTAGCTCGCATTCTCGCATCTTGATTCACATTTAATAATTTATCGCATTTTAAGTTCGTTTTTTTATGACCATTCATAATCCTGTTATATTTCCCAACCACACTTTGACATTGGCATTGTGGCCATGTTCTAATTTTTTTATTTTCTTTAGCGGCAATTAAAATGAAACTTCAAACATTTTATAGTAGTACATGTAATTGACATAATATTTTCATTAACATACTTCAATATGACAGAGTGACAACCATGTTATATTTTAGTATTTTGGCACACTTTATATTGAGTTTGTGTGTATCTGAAGTGAATTAAGCCGATAATTGTTTTTATCCAAATTAATGTTCTTCACACTGTCACACTTTTCCTTTTCCCGATATGTCAGACACTTATGACTCGAATAAGATGATACTTAACATGAAGCATGCATATGGGGTGGACATGTGCATCTTTGTCAGGTTGCTTTGGATTTGCTTGGCTGGGTTCAAATCTTGGGCACGTGCGTCAAATAACTAGGTCACCAGACTAGAGCCCACATGTATGATTAAATCTTGATGAAACTTGGTCAGAATATTCATTTTGGCAATACCTATGCTGTAGTTCAATCTAGGTCAGGTGAGCGCGTAAGGCCCACCATAGCCCTCTTGTTTTAGTTTTGCCTTCTTATTGCATTTATATTATTGTACAGTGCATTCGTGAGCTAGCAATCATCAGTTTTACTGCTTTTGTTGTTGTGCTTAGTTTTGCACTTCAGCAATGACTGTGCAAATAAATGATCTGTACACGCTATATAAAATTATTATTTTTGAGAGCTACAGAGCATATTGTCAAGGTGTCACGATTGTCTCATTTTCAAGAGTTTTTGCCCTCCGTAACAAACTACATATATAAACATTTCTGTGCTTAACCACGTTCGTCAAAACTGTAATAGAATAATGATGCCCAAGTGTTTCAGTGCATATTGTCAATGTTTCATGATTTATCACGATATTGATGAAGATTTGCAGAATGTTTACCGCAAAAGTATACAGTCTACTTATGAATCGGCGTCAAATGAGGTCAAATCTATGCCTCTGGGTCAAATCTTAGTAAGCCTTGCTGACTCTCAAGAAGGCACCTTAATGACTCAATCTTGATGAAACTTGGTCTTTAAAATATCCAATCACTCTTGAAATCTGGGTGTGGAGGTAAAAAATAAATAACATGTCAAAGCTTGATCAAACCTTGTTACCACGAAATAAGCCACCTTAAAATCTTAATCTTGATAACATTTCGGCAGAAGGCGTAACTTGACAATAACTAGGTCAATTTATCTGGGGTTGATATGTATCAAGTGGAGTCAACAACAAGGTCACACAGAATATCACTAAAAAAATCTAAATACCTCTTTTGTGACTTAATAACGATAACAGGTAGTCAAAAACTAGGTCATCAGGTCAAATCAGGGCATTGCTAAATGCTGTACCTTGAACTCGGAGCGCTTTTGGGAAATTGTAATCCTATTTAGTAATATGTACCATAGAAAAAAATTATGACGTATGGTGAAAACAGGTGTGTACATATTTCCGTCTAATTGCTAAACATGTGTATACCAAGTTCCATTATTATGTCTAATGTACCTTTCGAAAAATTACATTATTTCGTATTATTCTAGTTTTTTTATTAATAGTCACATGACATTTATAATGTTCAGAAATGAGAGGTCATTCCGAACATTGATTAAGCATCAACATCTATATATTAATCTAATAAACGATTTATAATATTTAATTGGAACACATCGTTTGAAATTAATGATTTGTAATATTTAATTGGAAGATATTGCTTGCTAAGATCAACATTTGCCAAACAATTAACAAATAAATCATGCTTGAACTATTTGCAATAAAGCAATTAACATCAGTCAATATATTTGAGAACAACAAACACAGCCAACTCTAATTCCATTGAACAATCATTGACAAATGTTACTGTCTTTATGTTTAAATCATATGCATGATTGCTTTACAATTGCAATCTGGCAATCTAAATCCAACTTAATTTCTAATCAATATTATCATATTCTTCGTTATTTGATTGTAAAATAGCTGTAGCCATCAACATCTTCCTTGCCATTCGCGCCAGAGTTGTAAAGTCGGCAGTTTTATGGAACGAATACATACCAAACAATGATTTTCAAGACAAATATAATTGCAGATTTTTAAGTTCAAATTACTTGGAATACCTTTTTATTTTTTTCGGCGTTGCTGTCTTACCCAGCTTTTTTTTTACCTTAGCTGACCTTTGTAAGCGTCCATGAAATGTATGAAATTTGAATAAAAATATCCCGCCAGAAGGCCAGAAACGGTTCGAAATAGAAAACGTGCAATCTACAAACAGTAATCACATTTACATTAAAAGTTTATTCAATTGAGTTTTTTTGTGAAGTATAGGGTATGAAAAGGACTAATACAGTGCGTTTTGCAACGATGTTAACTGCGTGTTCAGCATGAAACAATTTTATCTGTAATGAAACGGCTTGATGGATAGAACAGTTTTACACTTAACTCTCGACATCAATACAGTTTGTGTGTGCCCCTTTAAATTCATGATGATAATCAGTACCAGAGCGTTTGTACTTAAAGGGACTGTAAACCACGAATGACGAGAAAAGAAAAGTTCTAAAATACCGTATTTTGTTTTTAAATTATTAGTTTATATTGATTAAAATATCACGACTAGAATATAACATTACTTGAAAAAAGTTTTTTTTTTATTTTGACTTTATTTTTTTATTTATTTATTTTTACTGGGTATGTCTACCAGGTAACTACCAGTTAACTATAAATAACGCAAGCAGATTGATCATCATCGTCACGTGGTAAACCCAGGAATGCAAATTGTGCATGCGTAGTAAATTGTATATATTTTATATATAAAATGATCAATCTACTTGCGTTATTTATAGTGTGTATATCGTTATGTCACCTATTTTCGCGATGTACTTTCGATTTCACATCGCGACATTTTATTACCGAATATACTGAAAATATGAACTTTTTTCAAGTAATGTAATATAACAGCCGTGATATTTTATCAATATAAATTAATAACTGTAAAACAATACTGTATTTTAGAAGTTTTCTTTTTTCGTCATTCGTGGTTTACAGTCCTTTTAAAGGCTATATTCTCATATTTAGTAATTACTACCATATTACATTATGTGTGCTAGTATATTCTAAATCATAAAAGTATTGTTTTTTCTCTATCCTGATATTCGTTTTGACCAAAATATATTTAATCGTTTTCGAAATTGAACGTTAAACATGTAAAAAGTATAAAGTTTTAAACAAGCCTTCGTCCCAGCAGTGGAATCGTTAAATCACGTTAATGCATTGTATTCCAACCCGCAAGGTATCAGGGTCAGTTTCCGGTCAGTCGAAGACTCGTTATATAAATGCTATCACGTTCTAGGTGGACTTGAATGTTATTAAGACCAGAAATAGCTTTATGGTATGTTATATATATATTGTATGCAGTGCTATAGATAACTTTTGGGGTATATTGGGTAATCACCCCCTGTTTTTGACAACAATAGGGTTTTTGTAAATTCAATAGAGTTTTAGCAAAAACGTTCACCCCCTACTTTTGAGCTTAATTGGGGTTTTCACCCCCGTTTTTTTTACTCAATTGGGTAATTTAGGGAATGACATATATAATATAATAAAAATTTACTAAGGTTACTATATTATTTATTCAAATGGAATTCAAAAAGGTACCTGTACATAACATCAAACAATTACTGAATTTCTGATCAAAGTCTGGTCCTTAAATTTCAGTTGTTAAATAGGGTGAAATAAGTTATCAACTTGTATACCTCAAAATCATAGCTGCTTTATTTCTGTTGCACAGACTGGGTGCAGTATGCACATTTCAACTTTTGTTCTGTACCATCAGCGTCAACAATTTCTAACCAGGGATATGACTTTTTCCACTTTTGACAGGTTTTTTTCAATCACGGACTTTCTGTCATGTTTTTGGATGTCAACTCGCTTCTTTCAACTGCTACATACACTGTTTCTAACAAATTGATAACACGAATGATTCGGCACATATTCGCGCGTGCCTACTTGGTTGGAAAAAGTTTGCAATCGACATATATTGAGCGCAACCATCGCGGACGTCTTTCGACCTCGCTTAGACATTTTTATTACGCACCGTTATTGAAACTGAAAGTACAGACGCTTTATAAATACATGCACGTCGTAAATATTTTGGTCAGACGCTTAATTTGCTATGAAATTTAGTCCGCATGGCGTTTGAATAACTTCGACTGTTTTGCTCCTCCGTTTGTGTAACGACTCTCTTTTTGCGTCCACGAGTGGCCATTTTGATTATTTCAGAAAATGAAAGTAGAAATCGGACGGGTCTACGAATAATTGCAATAATACCCCAAAGATTGATAACCGCTGGAAAGACTGCCATCTTTTCTTCACAGGACGGCATATAAACTTTCCGGTACATTTCTGTACGGAAAATAACCAGTCTAATAATACGCCCGGTGTTCGTTAGAATTGCGTTTCACGACGCAAGGTTTTTTACCGGAATTACGTTATTAAATTTGTTTTTGCGTTTTTGTACGCTTTATTTTGAATTTAATTACGTTTTTGGTTATTTTAATTGCGTAATAACGCAAATACGCTTGTTATCTATAGCGCTGATTGTATGTCAATAATACATTATTAATGTGTTTTCAACAATTCTATGATAAATACTATTTTTGATTAATTTAACAAGAATTATTCCACCACATTGACCAATTTAATAAGCATGAGCGCGTCGATTCCCGATACTATGAATAATCGAATCCAATAACAATGTCCGACAAACCACTAAAACAGGTTTGTTCGAAGAACGCCTGTATAAATATTTAAACTATACGGATAATTCGCGTGTGGCCGGTTGACTTATATGTTTTCATTTCATTTCCGTTCTTCTTTTGTATTTCTTTTCTGTATCTAAAGATATATGACCAGCAATATGTCATAATGCGAAAAATCCGCGAAACCTCGGCGTAACACCCCGTACTGCGTGTGATGCAGCTAAGAACTGCACAGAAAAAAAACATTCGCTTTCTTTGATCTCATTTATTAAACTCTTTATCTTTCTCCAACACCAACAACAATCAACGTCGTATATCTTTTTTTTTTAAAGATATTTCTTGTTTATATTGTTTTTGTATTTTAAAATAAGGACGCGATTGTCAAATCTAGGAATGATTTTTCCTTCTCACCTAATGTCATAAAATATCCTTGCATTTCTCGGCAAAAACATTCAATAATAGCCAATTAAAACAAGTTTTATTGGTGGTTTTCATAGATTTTATCAATATAAATTTAATCAAATCTTTATTGGAAGAACATGGAATAAGTTTTTGTTCAAGGCATCGTATTTCCTAGAAGGTTTACATGCTTTCCAAGTTTACTTTTTAATGCATATTCAATGCCAAATGAAAGTATTGGGTTCTTAAGCGTTTACGTCCAGTTTTAAATGTAATTAGTTGGACTTTCATTATACATTTACCTAGGCAAAATGTTCGAACATATGAAATTATCTCAAAACTGAACACAAACCTCACAAACAGACTTACTGCCACTTCCGAAGCATCTGAAAAGGTTACATGTCTGCCAGCGGACAGCTGGGTTGCTCGTATAACACCACGGGTATCCCGACCGACTAGGGTCCCTACAATAGTTTTTTGCCGCAGATAGGCTGGCGTCAGGGATGTGATAGGGGTCCCAGTGATGTGTGTGTGGCGATTGTGAGTCCCATCTCTGGCATGGAATGTTTCCAGTAGTCAAGGACTATGTTCCGGCATACATGGAATAGTCCGAGGTGTTGTGACACCGATTAGTGTGTGTACCTATTCGAACAGTTAATACTTATATCTTAAAAAATAAAACAATTTTAATTACGCAACATTATATTCAAATTCTATTTATATTGATTCCTTTTTAGTGTATACATGAAAATGTACCTTGCACTAAAATTTAGAAACCGTGTTCATACTTGTACCTTAATGTAATGTTCGTTAATTACTTGCTTGATCCTTAGTCATCCAGCATTTAAACAAACTATTCCCTTTTCATCTGTAAAAGTAGTATTATCATACCGTAAAATTAAAAAAGTAACTACTTCGAATTCCGTTTAACAACGTTAATAAATACATGAATATGAACCAAACAATTGGTATAATTAACGCATTTAACAAGTATTGTGAAACAATGACGCCATAATTTATATGTTCAATTACGCATTACTTTTAATTATAATATGTCTTAGCTGACACTATAAACGTTAATAATTTTAATAACCAAAGTAACTATTATTAGTGAACACAATAATGAGTAACACACATTTAACGTTACTAAAATGATGCAAAAGTAAACGTGCACGAAATATAAAACCTACTTGCAGTTTTATTAAGGAACGCTACACAGCCGATCTTTTGACACCTCGATGCACGCTTAAGTTTAGTGTGGGCGTATAATTCTTCAAGTACAGACGACTGGTCCTTCTCATTCAGCACATCTGATAGCTTTTTTATCTCCAAATGTACTACTTTGTATCGCGTCTACGCAAGTGATTAATGCACATAACGCGAATAACTTAATTGCAATCATTCTGTTTTAGGAAGGTATTTAAAAATATACACTCTTCCTCAAAGCATTACATTTGTGTTATGAAGAAACTTCAAATACCTCTGACATGAAATCGTTTTAACTATCGATCATTAAGTTAAAACATCGATACCTTTTTTTCAATTAACAAAGCGACGCACTGAGTAATATGTTTTATTGGACACTTATTACGAATTTCGTTAACTCGGCAGCACTCGAGAAACCACAGTTTTATTAAAAGTGTTTGAGAAATACGGTGTTTGCTTTTTATTTCCGGTGTCCACCCTCGACCAAATACGTGAGTGTGATACATCTTTTGTGTGCACTCCATTTCGCATGAAAGGTTTAAGTAAGGAACCTTGTAATGCACTTATTTCGATTAAAGTTTCATTTCCGGCTGTTTTCAAATTAGTTGATGTCAACATTTTAAAATATATGCCGTGAATCAATCAGTAACCAGATCAAGAAACAAATCGAATTTTACTATTTTAATCCATAAACATAGTGTTAGAATTAAATATATTTCAAATTCTTTGTTTTTAAATTGTTAAAATGTTAACTTGATATTCAGCGCGCTCTTACTTTTGGCGCTAAAAAGTATGGCGTCACGTTAACGTCGCCGCCTTTTTTACGTCGACGTCACACATAATAAACTTCCGGCAGTAGAAAAACAAAAGTTGACGGCAACGGCCGATTGATAACACAAACACATAATTATTCAGGATTTGAAGCTAAATACATTATAAGACACCAAAGTTTGAGAATCGCCATGTAGAGCCATAAATTAAGGAGTTGAAACCGGCGCAACTCTCGAGTGTTGTACTATAATAAATTGACGATCCCAAATCCCGAACACATAGAGAATATTGAAAACACTTGCATAAAATCAAAGACACACAAAAGGCAAACTATTGGCAATGCACATGTTTTTAATAAAGGAATATCAAAACTGCAGATGTATCATAATTTTTGGACATTAGGGGTTTGGTTCCTACAAATAATTATCGATCATTGAAATGACATTTCAAAATCAAGATGGCAATGATATCATTTATTTCACTGAAATGGAATACAAAAGATGGAAAAAAACAAAAGACATTCAAAACGTGCTTATATGTATAACTGCTCTGTGATGATTTCAACGATTTTTAAATTAATTGTTAGAATCCGCTTATGCTTATACGATAAGAGAATGATAATATTAATAAATACTGTAGGTCCTTATTAAATGTATACTTAGTCATTCATGTAACTTGAGCAAAATATGTATATATGAGAACATAAAACAAAGTGTTCCTTTAATATATAGTGTTTTATATATATGTACCAATGCCCAGTTTCAAACGCCATGCATTCAACTAAATTGACATAAAATAAAACGCATACAAACAAGACATAATTATAACGCATAATTTATTCGAAAACCGGCGAAAAAAATATAAACAGAGCGTCAAGAAACTCTAGACCAGAATAAAAGAATAGATTTTCACCGGTGAACACGATTTCTTGTGGAGCTTCCTCTACCGATTTGTTGAAAACTTTTCCAAAAGGGCGCATGCATTTCCGAGGTTGGGTTTTAACATATTGTTAACGCCTTTGAATACAGATTTACCATGTCGACCGTACTTTCTGAGCCCTTCTAATCGACGGACATAAGGTGGAAAAAAGAACCAGAAGTCGTAACTAGGCCACATATTCGAATCCGAAGGTCACATGAACAGCTTAGCAAACTCATAGCATGGTTTCTTTCTTTCACTTGTAAAAAAACAACATGCTACATGAAACAAATCTGGTACTTCCATCAGTAACCAAATCAGTTCTTGACCGGCCCTATCTTCTGTCATCAGGAACTTGACAGTTTTATCCACCATCCTTCATCCCTACCAAAGTATTAATACACGCAATTATGTCCGATGTAGAATTTACAAACAACATACTAGCTCACTATTTATTCTTAACACAAAACAACCCATACATGACCGTCGTGATAACAATTTAGCACAAACTGATTTTTTTTACTAATTTCTCAAAGCTTTTTGACGATGATTTCTAACCAACTTCTGAGTACTTTATACTTTTCTGTTGTCAAACGTATGCTTGATTGGTTTACGGTGAATCCGCAAGCAGGTTTTTAACTCTGATAAAATTAGATAGTCCGAAAATTTAGTGTAATAAATTACGGGTGAAAATGTAAATGTCCGAAAGAAAAGTCACCAAAAATAATTGTTTGAGGTAAAAAAAACATGGGTGTCCAAAATTTAGAATGTCCAAAAACTTAGAGTAATAACGATAAAGTGTATTTGTCCCTAGCCTGGTGGAATTGATTCCTTAAATACACAAAGTATATGAATGTGTATACACATTTCACTGATTCATAACAATAATTGTTACGAATAATAATTAACACTGTTTACGTATATTCTACCAAAGTTAGTTCTGTCGATAAGCTTTTCATAGCGATTTCATCAGTTTGTAAGACTAACACTGGCGTTGAAAATGGTCGTCTAAGGATAAGAGAGAGAACGTCATTGTCTAGCAAACAAATTGTAACGGCAATAGCAACACCTCGACCGCACTGCATTGCCATCAACAGAAGATCTGATCCACGTTTGTCAAACACAAACCGAGCGTAGAGTCCTATGTAGTATATAAACAGAAGCCCAATAAGGACGATATAAAGGTTAATTGTTCGTCGTACTTGAGTGACATTGACGTGGTACTCTGACGTTCTAGTGAACGTAGCCAGCGTTATGTTATGAGTAGATATTCTATATCTCGCACTGACGATGATGACAACCGTGACCAAGAAAGGAATTATTTCATTCCCATAGCAGATGTAGATATGCAATGTATTTGAAATATCCTGCCAGCATGAATGTATGTATTCTAATTTGTCGTCAGTCTTTAGAAGAAATGCTAGGACTAGATAAAACAGACAGCTGGCAAACGTCCAAGTCAGAGCTACACAGCGCGTAAGAAATCTTACCATGGAGGAGAAGCACTTCTCCGGTTTGATGGTCATAACTAAATAGAACGCCGATATGGCTAACGCCCACATTGTTGTGAAGGTGGAACAAAACGACATCAAAAATCGCAATAAAATACACGAGTCTGGTTGTTCATCGAATGACTGTAGATAAGTGTACTTCGTGTGAAAAATGATGTAAAAAACGTACTCCATCGTTGCAGACAGGAATAACCAAGTTCGCATTACTGCCATGTATCCACCATATTCCAATTTAACCAAGATTCTTGTCAATAAGAGGCATACGATCTGCAGTACCATCGCCGTAACTAGTAGAGATATTCCGACAATATGCTTGATATCCGTTTGATACATCGTGGTTGAATTTGCATGGAATATAAAAATGACGTTTTTGTTCAACATGTTTGACAGTTCTAAATTGCAAATTAATCCGCCGGCGATCTTTAACATTATATACAGTCTTCGTTGATGACATCATCTTACTGTGAACATCTGTTCTCTGTAATGAAATCAAAACTTTGTTTTTGTAAACACATTTAATTACCAACTGATACTTGAAACGGAAAAGATATATCATTTAACCACTAACTAAATTAAACAGTTTAGCGACAAATGCGTTGGTAAAAATAATTGTCTAAACAGAAAAAAACAGTTATGGCTTTATGAATAACAATCAAACGCACCACGTATCCGTCACGCTTGCGCTTTTCTACGTCTTCTTGTCAAACATATATTGAGCCTGTAATGGTGTTCATTGTATTCCACCAATATATCCATATCTCCAACAACAACAGTTTTGTTTGTGATTTTGTGAAAATATTCACTTGATATTATGTTAACAAAAGATCATTGCATGCAGTTAAAGTCATAATGTCCCGGTAAATCAAAAGTTCCGTTCGTTTTTGTTTTTTTTTAAACCATGTTAATCAGACACAGTTTATTATTTGTCCATATAGCCTTTGTCCGAATACTCCAGTCGGTAGTCAATTTAAATAGTTCACCATTTCCCCGTTGGGTTTGCTTCTGGTTTATAGATCGAAGGCAACCTTTTTCAAATTGCAAATATGTGATTAGATAAACACGCACGCATTTGCCAGGATCGTTATGGTTTCATTGAATCTTAGGTACAGATGTTGCTGATCAATATTACCGTGAAACAATTAATTAATCTGACATTATGTTGACAATCCACGTATCATTCAATTGATCTAGGGTTATCCGATATCAGTATGAAATAAAAAAAATGTATGAACACCGCTTTGTTCCAATTTATAGGAAACAATCAGTAAGTTGTTGTTCTACACAATTATTAGATGAATTGCGACAGAGACTATATTTCATAGTGTTTTTGTTCTTTATTGGTTGATATTCGTTACGCGAATTATTAAAAAAGAACATTAAGTGGTGGTGTCATCATCTACCAACATACAACATGTACAAAATCAATTTAGGTAAAATACGTTAGATAAAAATGAGCTTTGGTTACATTATCGGCAATATCAAGTCTCGTTATCAATAGCATGTAGATCGTATACAGATCCTCTGCAACAAATATGGCCATTGATCAAGGGAGCGCCCATATAACCATTGACGTGGTGTAGAGTGAACAGTGCATCAATGATTCAATTGAGTTAGCGTTTCTTTATAGCAAAACGGGCCAATGAAAGCGTTTCTGGTATGTGTCTACAACCAGAACAGATAATGGTGCATGTCTTTTTCTCACTCAAGCATAACTCATTTACAGTCAGATTTAATAGTCTTGTCATCTGCATCAGAATAAGATTTAAATTAAAAAAAACATATAAAGTCTGACCATACGTTTTCCCATATGTATATGGAAATATTAATGTACGTGACTTCCAAACGTTCAAATATCAGAACAGTACTTACATGCACAGGAATCTTAGTCTTTAAGTCAATTTAGAATTTAAAATTGATATTTTGTTTTATAAAATTCCTGGTGTGAAGCATACTCTGCACCAAAAAACTAAGATGTTTCCTTAAATATGTTTCCAAACATTAACTTCACAATTTTGAGTTCATAGAATTCTCAGTCCATTTTATTCTATTTTTTTATTCGCGTTAATATAGAACCATAAATACAGAAAAAGATAAAGGAAATAAATTGTTAATAACACACTATTGTATTTTACTTCAGACAAGTGACGCCCTATCCATACAATACAAGACAATACATACAACCCGATATAAAACATAAACATGATTAACACTTTGGTCGCCGCCTTGGAACGGTGAATACAAATCATTGGGTGTAATATCTGTTGAATGATGTGAACCTCGCACTAAGCCCAGAATTACTAAATAACGCACACGTTTGCATAAAAAATAACCCCAATGTAGTTTCATTTAAATTCAAACGCCATAGAAGAGACTTTAATTACAAATTAAAAGATTTCATATGCGGAGAAACAGAATAATATCTTTCTGGGGCATGGTGAAATGAATTGTCATACAAATATCAACTCAATTCCTTCTCGTTTACAAGATTTCATAATGTAGAAAGTAGTATATTGGTACCAATATTTGCCTCGAAAGAGCAGGGGAAATTAGGAGGGACACGAGTAATCACGTCCTCGATGTAGTTCACTAAGAAGAAAGCTGAAATATATACCAGATAATGATATCAAAGTAGTATCCGTATTTTTACCGTTTACAACATATAGGGAAAGTATATTGACGAACGCAACTATGTTTTAATAGGTTGAAGCCGTGTCCGCTAAACGAGGCAGACATGTTTTTGCCGGATACGGTTTTGGTCCTGTTATGAAGTAAAACGTGTCCTGTAAATACGTTGTATTTATTTATTCACATAATCAGTAATACATGCCAGGCAAAATACAATCATATCCTTAATAAATATACGCAGTGAGATTAAGTTCGGCCATACGAAAGATTGTTGCATGCAGTTCTGAATATTATAAAGAACAGAACAGAATAGTTTATTCAGCATATACAGCTCATTGTTACTATATAACAAGTATAAGAAAGTTAATCAAAGCATACACATAATGTCGATAAATGACATAAATATAACACAAAAAAGAGCAAAATAAACAAAAAAATATATAAACACTGGTATGTAATGAGAAGCAATTTTAGATAACTAGAATGCAACAGAAGAATATTTGATATTTTTTCGCTTTAACATTGCACACTATATACATACTTTGATGACATAATTGTTTCGCAATAATTCAAGGTATTAAATGACAGCCTTATGTGGTATTTCGACCTCATATCTCTTTAACTTGGACAAATAGATAGGCCAAAATATCAGATTCAATCAAACCAGTAGTGCACACGTAACACTTAATAAATAATCAATACGCGCAACCTTGTATCCGCCAACGATGGGTTTCTGTTGGGGCGTAAAAATGAAATAATGCAGTCATTTTGAAAATAATTATTGAAAGCAGTTTAGCATAAGTGAATCATACGAGTTTTAACTGTGCCATCTTTGTGACGCTGTAGTTCATGCCATGCATTTAGGATTAATGAGTTGATACCGCATTTTAAAGCGAGCAAATACGATATTACAAACACATTCCAAACAGATAAAATGTTGATGAATAATACAAGTTCAGAAGACTTGGTACTAGAAAATCTACACAATCAAAAATTAATACTATTAAAAATATTGTTTGTTTATACAGAAGAAAACAAAAATGTATATGCAAAGGCATGCTCAACCTGGGTAATCCTAAACACATATGTTCATACAAACACAATTATGGGTCCTGCAACAAACACTACTAAACGTGTAGGTAATGGTTTTACCTTTATCATTGAGTATTTCATTTAAGCAAAGAAAATTCTAATTATGGTACCATAAAAAGAAGTTAATACATGTGTCTCGAAAATTACTATTTCATAACATCCTGTATTGTTTTAAAGGGACTGTCCACTAGATAAAGCGTCGCGCGACGCGAAACGATATTTTGGGAACCTACGAGGATTGCTTATAAAGCTAAAAAATACATCCGCCATAAACATGAGCGTCCGTGGTCGAGTGGTCTAAACGGGTAGCTTTTTACTCTAGGACTCCAGGAATCCGGGGGTCAGTGGTTCGAGCCCTGTTGAGGGTTACTTTTTTCCTTTTTTTAAAATTGTATTCTTGTTTTTTACTGGAGATTTTTAGTTCAAATGTTTAAATTTATCAATATAAAGCATTTAAATCATTTAATGACAAGCTTCAATACATGCCAAAATCTAGTGGACAGTCCCTTTAAGATTGGGAAAATACAATGTTGATATTAAACTCGTATATACTCCCTTCAAACGCTGCGTTTATTAAACGATTATTTGTCAAATTATAGTTACGGATTTCAAACACTTTTTTTCTTTTACCGATTCATTATTATCCATGAACTAAGATATAATTTTAATGTTTTTTTATCAGGACTGACATTTCGCTTATTTGAATATAATGCACACAATCTTCTCCGAATCTATTCTGAAATTTGAAGAAATGGCTTAGTGTGAACAAGTCCCTTTCAAATACAAAAACATAACAATCCTACTGTCGAAACACTTATCTTAAAGTGAGACTGCACGATTTTGTTCAATATTTATGAATTTATATAAAATATGTAAAAAAAAACTTATTATACATATATTTCAATATAAAATAAACTAAGAGTTAAGAAGAACATGTGTCGAAAAATGCGAAATAAGCCAGACATTTAAATCTGAAATCGAAAATGGCTGGACAGCCAAATTCGCCAAAGTTAATCTAAATTTAGGTTTAGTGCAGATTCGTTCATACGACACAAAGACACAATTTTCTTTAACAAATACGAGTAAAATTGTCGGCATCGGCTTTAACCAGAGCTTACTTGTCGTTGCTGCATTTTTTAAAATTCGTCTTCAATGTATATTTTTTCTTGCCTATTTTATGTTATTGTACAATTATTTGATCAAAATATTACAATTTTACACATATAAAAATCGTGCAGTCTCACTTTAAAACGTAAATGACAGGAAAACAATATCTGAAAAGATAGTAGTATATGTACGTTACAAAAATATACTTTCTAAATACTGTATACCAAATTACTCGTCTGCGCATATGCAACCGGAAACGAAATTAATATCGCGATCTCGAGTTCGCGACATATGCTCAGTCGAGATCACAAAACTACGATGCGAGATAGAGATATTAATATCGCGATCTCGCATCACATTATCGCAATATTGCATCGTAATTTCGAGACGTTGCATCGCATTTTCGCTTTCTAGCCATGGTAATTTAAAGGTCGATACTGCACAATCACGATAACGATGTGAAGGTGTGAGAAAACGATGAGAGTTCGCCATTTTTTGTTTTGCATTTTCGACCTAAAAAAGGAATAAAGCGCGAAAACACGATATGACGACACGATTTTTCAATGTAAGATCGCGTCGTTAGTGTTCGCTTTCGCATCGTAGGCTCGTGTTCTCGCATCGTGATCTCGCTTTCTTGTTACTTAGCTTCTTCAAATCGTGTTCTCGTGTTGCGACCTTTGTAATCTAGAGGCCGACGAGGGTAACAATAGCGGCACTTACGGAACTGGTACACCGTATTTTACTCACACAAGTTTAAACGATGCAAATATTAACATATCTGTTTATGTGTTTGTACTTACCCCAGCTCTTGAGGCAAAATCTAATGAAAGGTACATGTATTTCGGAAATTGTGGTGACCCATTAATTTGTTTAAATACCATTAAAATGTTAACTTTTTATATATAATAATAAGGAAAATTCATGAATACAACTAAATGCTCCCTATGTTTGTTTTTGTTGTTTGTTTTTACAAAAAAAAATCTTCATAACAACCTAGTTATTCTAAGCGCATCGCCGCTACCGACACATTTACTCGTGTGTGTTTCAGAAACCAGAAATTGTGTCTATGTGTCGTATGAAAAGATTCATTACTAAATTGTTTAAAGAGTTTTATACCATGAAGTACAAAAATCTTCTTTTTTTATGAAAATAAGGTATGTGACGTAATACCTTGATTTAGTTAACATTACGTTGTTGTTACGATAACAGATCCGTCTAAAAAATCTTGCATACACACGTGGTTGTAATAACGGATCCGTCTTAAAAATCTTACATACACACGTTGTTTTAATAACGGATCCGTCTTTAAAATCTTGCATACACACGTGGTTTTAATAACGGATCCGTCTTTAAAATCTTGCATACACACGTTGTTGTTACGATGACGGATCCGTCTTTACAATCTTGCATACACACGTGGTTGTAATGACGGATACGTCTTAAAAATCTTACATACACACGTTGTTTTAATAACGGATCCGTCTTTAAAATCTTGCATACACACGTTGTTGTTACGATGACGGATCCGTCTTAACAATCTTGCATACACACGTGGTTGTAATGACGGATACGTCTTAAAAAATTTGCATACACACGTGGTTGAAATAACGGATCCGTCTTTATTATCTTGCATACACACGTGGTTGTAATAACGGATCCATCTTTATTATCTTGCCTACAAACGTGGTTGTAATAACGCATCCGTCTTTATTATCTTGCATACACACGTGGTTGTAATAACAGATCCGTCTTTATTATCTTGCATACACACGTGGTTGAAATAACGGATCCGTCTTAAAAATCTTGTATACACACGTGGTTTCATTAACGGATCCGTCTTTAAAATCTTACATACCCACGTTGTTGTTACGATAACGGATCCATCTTTACAAATTTGCTTACACACGTGGCTGTTATAACGGATCCGTCTTTACAATCCTGCATACACACGTGGTTGTTATAACGGATACGTCTTTGAAATGTGCATACACACGTGTTTGTAAGAACCGATCCGTCTTTATTATCTTGCATACACACGTTGTTGTTACGATAACAGATTCGTCTTTACAATCTTGCAAACACACGTGGTTGTTATAACGCATCCGTCTTAAAAATCTTACATACACACGTGGTTTTAATAACGAGTCCGTCTTTAAAATCTTGCATACACACGTTGTTGTTACGATAACGGATTAGTCTTTACAATCTTGCACATACATGTGGTTGTTATAACGGATCCGTCTTTAAAATATTACATATGCACGTGGTTGTAATAATACCGAATCGGCTTTTACACGCCTTTTCGCTATATTGTTGTATTATGGGCAAATAAGTGTTTGGTGCTTTCGTACGTTGCATTTTTTACCTCGTTTTTTCATTTCTAGCCTGTCAGAACTCTTAATACCTATATACCGGTCGACACAAAACAATGTTTGAAAATAGTTTTTACTGACTTTACAGTAATGGTGACGTTTGCATAACAAAATACGATGGTTAAACGTAAGTGAGTCAACATTAATATATGAATGTATTCGCTCTCTCGCTAGCTCCCTACCTTCCTTAGTCCGTCCCTTCATCCCTGGCTCACTCACTAACTTATTTATTTATTTTATATCTATTGTATTAAATTATAGTGTGTCTGACAATGGTTACAATAGTGGTCCATGTTAATGTCATTAGACGATGGTGTACGTGATAAAAATATATATTTGATTCAGAAATATCAACCGAGAGGAACGCGACAACGACTGCCATCTTGATCTTTCAAGTTTCGTTTTTATTTTTTACGGAAAGCTCTTCGATCCTGAATAAACCAAATGTCTGATGTAAAGTTTCTTGGAAAACGCACTAAAGTGTTATCTGTCATACGGTTTTCTTTACAATAATTGTGCTACTTTTAAATTGTATACTGTTAACAACTATCTCAAATACATGCAAGTACACACACATACACTCGCATTCATACGTGCGCACAAGCACACATTCGCATTAACACACACGATCATGATTGCAGTTACTATTCAAAATTAGGAAATAGTTGATGGGAGACAACCTTTGTATATCATCTATATTCGTCAGGATCAGAGTTACCTCGCGTAATTGATATTGATTACATTTGTTCACGCTTCATAGATAATTCCAATTTCAAAATCATCGTCTTTACAATTTCGTATTTTTTTACGGACATCTCCGTGTGTATATGCAATGACACAAAAAACATCGTTAATGGATTTAATTTACGAACATAAATCATGATGTCATTTTAAATTTACATTAAAAATAAGTCCTTCTACCGTATTAACATAGCACAACGTATTAATACAGTCGCTGGATTAGTTCACACGGTCGAATTCATGATGTTTTTGAATGCATGTACATGTATCAACAACTACGAGTACTGTCGTCTGATCTTGCATGCTTGCTCGCAAGCAGTTTTCGACTTGAACCTGTTGCCGTTTCCATCACAACCGCCGTATGCAAACTCTTTACAGACCCCGTTGTCGTAGTACCAGCTTGGAACATAACCTAGGCACATCCCGGCGTCTGCGGACAGATTACAAACTATGCACTTCTGCTCGCATTCCTCCCGCGTCTCGAAGTTGTTCCTGTTTCCTTGGCAACCGCCGTAGCTGAACTCCTTGCACACGCCCTTCACGTGATACCATCTGGGGATTAAAGCTAAGCATGGTCCGCTTTCCGGCTTCAGACTGCAAACTGGAAGATTTATTTGAGGATATTGATCATACATTGCAGTTAAACAAGCATTTTCCCCACACAATTGTTAAATGTGATTGCTTATGTGTCGCTTTTATTAGTCACTCAACTGTATAAGCAGTTTGGAATTGAGCATAACTTCAAACTTTTTTTTAATAAACGGTAGACACTGCTTGCATAACTAAAATCTAATTAGTTATTTAATGTTATTGTAAGCAAATCCGTACTATTTTCTACATAATTGAACTGTTAACATATTGTCTACATAATTGAATTTTTAATATATACTTTACAGTCCAATTGTAAACGAAGACAAACTACTTTAAATCATAGGAAATAACAGTAATTTTGTAATCGACCGTCATCACGTGATGTGAAATAGCGGTAGGAACATGATCGAGTCATTACACGGAACCAGTCATATCAATGCGCGTAGACTGGCATAATTTGTGTCGATGTTTTTAAAAAAAAAATCTTATCAAAAACAACACAAATGATATTGTGCGCACAAATAAACAGGTATCATGATATAACTTATTTGCAACAATAACAAATTACATCGAAGCCAAACACTGTTTACGTTATTTAAAATGAAAATCTCAATTACCATGCACGTTTGCCATCACATTGGACGCAACGCAGACACAAAGAAGAAATGCCGCAACTGTTACATACATGGCGTCTCCAGAAGTCCAAAAAATATATAACAAAATCTCGATTACATCAACAGAAAAGAAGCACAATAAATTACCGTAAAAGTATTTTCTTATTTAAATAGTTTTTTTTCTCTATTTTAATAAAACGATTTAAATTAATTTAATGTTCAGTTACAGTAGTCCACATTTATTTTTTATTACAATTGACTTGTACTCACGTCACTGAACAGACGTTTAAATAATTAAATAGTTCAAATAAGTGATGAAGTAAATCAGTTACAGCAAGTGCGTGCGTTTTATAGCCCTATTTCATGTGTCCGTGTCGCCTCGTACCAACTACAGCATCATTGCGTTTAATTTTTACATCCGTAAAATCATCCATCATAAAACCGCACATCAGGATGTACCACGCGCGGACTAGAAAACAACTTTCTCGCACCGACCAATCAGTGGCAAGCACATGTATTAAAAACATTGCTGTGACCTCACCACATTTTTCTCGCTGCACCTTAACGTGTTTTCGAAATTTTAACATGTAGTGTAAAAGGGACTTGTTCACAGATTTTGGCATGTTTTGAAGTTTGTCCTCAAATGCTTTAAATTGATAAATGGAAACACCGGAAATAAAAAGAGCTCCAGTGTAAAGCAATAATAAAACTAAAAAAAGAATAATGTAAGTAAAATAATAGAGTTAAACCCCTCGGCCTTCCGTACTACTATACAATGACAGTTATTTTATTCTTTATATAAGCAATCCACGTGATGTCACAAAATAAAACGATAACTACAAAACTCTCCAAATTTTGTATTCGTTTCGCCTTGTGTTACGCTTTATAATTTGATCAATTTCTAACGATGGTTATTCGTAAAAAAAAAAGTTTTTTCAGCACGAGTCTCCGTCATTAGTGTTATTCAGCTCACTGATGTAGATTGTTCATTTATATTTTGAATCTGTGACAAAAAAAATGGAAAACTCTTATTTAGAAAAACTGTGAACAAGTCCTTTTAATATAGGACATCACGTGAAAAGCGTAAATAAGACAACCATTTGCAATGTTTTAAGTAAGATAATTATGCGGGATTGTGTTTAAATAACGACCGATATCCTTGTATACATGTAAAGAGTAAACAAAATAAATGAAATTGAATCGATTTAAATATATAAATGAATTATTATATATTGGTGGTGGTGGTGGTGATGGTGGTAGTAGTGGTGGTGGTGGTGATGGTGGTAGTGGTGGTGATGGTGGTGAAGGGAGTAGTATAAGTAGTAGTAGTAGTAGTAGTAGTAGTAGTAGTAGTAGTAGTAGTAGTAGTAGTAGTAGTAGTAATCGTCAAAATCCTAATAATTATGTAGAGATGTGTTAGAAAGGATATTTTTAATATATAAATTAAATTTGAATTTGTTCAAACAAGTTTATCGAATTCATGGAGAAAACAAAACCCATACCGAAACCAGATTTGTTTCCATCATTGATTATTAGAAGGTCTTAACCCTTTGCATTCTGGGAAATTTGTCGTCTGCTAAAATGTTGTCTGCTAAATTTCTAAAATTAGCATTTTCTTTGATTTTTTTTTCAAAGAATACTATCAGAATAGCAAACAGTTTGGATCCTGATGAGACGCCACGTTCTGTGGCGTCTCATCTGGATCAAAACTGTTTGCAAAGGCCTTCAAAATCCGGTTCCAGCGCTCAAAGAGTTAACCCGCAAAAAACGTAGGTATCATAATTAAGCGTCTCCTAATTGCCTTACATTTATGACGTTGTTTTCCGCCATCAATTTGAAATGATGGTTAATGTGGTGTTTAAAATGTAAGTTGTATTCATTAAGACCTGATTTGAACCATAGATGCTGACTTTAAATGTGTGTGAGCACTCGAATATACATACCGAAACTGTATAAGAAGTCTCCGATATTATGAATAGCTTTATCGAATTACGTCTGCATTTGCTATTGGATCCGTCTTAACTATCACCTTTAAATGGATGAAGCAACCAATAGGTTACAGCAAACAGGTTGAAACTTTAACCCGCGCACTTATGTTTCCACCAATATTTATGTTGGCTTATTTAATCATAGGCATTACAATTTTGGAGTATAATAACTTGAAAACATATTGAGAAAGAAAAAACAGTGATATGAAATTCTGTTGTTTTAAACGTGGTCCGTTCGATCAAAGCGCTGAACAACTCGGATTGTCATCACTTAACGCTTCAAGCCAATTTGCGTACACACTAGTTAGGACATCTGGGACAAAACATAGTAGACGGTCATTTTGTTCAAGCTATATGCTGGGGACCTTTAACATAAATGTGTTCGGTCTGTTATGCATTCGCTATTTTCAATCGCTTTATTTTGTTGGAAGAAGTGAAACATATAAACAAAATAATAGTGAGATAATCACTTGCTTCATTAACTGTGCTGAAATACTTGCATCATAAATTTCAATAACACTCAATGGCATACAGTTCTTGACTTCGTGGAACTTCAGTACTGAAAACTGTCACAATTTTCAAATAGTCCTTGGATGAAAATAGTTAACACCCTCCCTTATGTGCATTTTCTTTAACATTTAGATTATTAAGAATTCATCTTGTCGTTATTATGTCAGAAGCAAACAGCGAAACTAATAATAATAATTCACTTTCTGCCCGTAAGCGCATTACAGTGTAATACGACATTTTGAATTTAGGATTTGGATCCATTACAAGTATTTAAAAGAATCGCATTTTTTCTTTATATCATCTATATCTGTCTTAATTAGGCTGAATTAATAACTCCAAATTATTCTTTCTGCATGTTATCGTTTTATCTATTAGCATTCAGTAATCGTTGAGTTTATAAAGTACATGATTAATTTGTTGTATGTAAAATTGCAATTATCATAAGAATCTCCATCGTCGTTATCATATTCATCATATGACATCTTGAAAAGGCTTTTTACTCCAAAAATAGCACATAATGGCTATTTTTAACTTGCAAAGGTCTGCTGCCTCGCCCCCCCCCCCNGCCCCCGCCCCCCCCCCCCTCCCACCACCACCATATCGTACGCATAACCAACACATAATTGTTTCGTCAACTGGTTGCCTCTTAAAGAATTAGATGTTATAAAAAATTCGTTCGGAAACATCCAGATAATTAATCGTTTGGTTGTATTTCGTCTATTCTATAATTTGCAAACGAATCTGTCTTAATTATGGTTGCGAAAGGTAGTGAGGAAAGGGTTACAGGTAATTTCATTGAATAATTATATTACATAATTACATAACATAATTATGACTTGACCATGGGTTTGTTAGTTTGATTAGAGCTGTGCTCGCTGCTATGTTTATTTACGCCGCCGTATGAACAACTGTGCCCCCTGACTTCAAACTTTTAAATAAGCACCTAAATCCTTGCCTGTATGTGAAATGCAATTTATACATGTTGAATTCCAGCTAAATCCATGGCAATTTTTACTTCTTCAGACTTCGAAAACTTTTCATTTGACCGAAATTCGTAATGTTGCTGACTTAATGACCTACGACTCTACTTTGTTTCGTTTAAGCACAATCGGGTGACAGGGACGTTTCTTCCGATGAAGACGACGATGGCTGGGGACGCGTTGCCGGGAACGCGTGGAACCGAGCGGCAGAAAATCGTAGGGATCGAGTGGAGAATCGTTGGGACACACAAGAAGATCGTCGGGCAATCGTCGGGATACTCGCAGGGAGCGACTGGAGGACCGGTGGGATAATAACGGATGGGGCCAGCGGCGGTGGGATTGGGACGACGATGACGATGAGACAATAAGGGGAGGTAATAACGTGTGGCGACGGGACGACGATGACGATAGGAGGAGAAGGGAAAGTACTAACATATGGCGAAGGGACGACGATCGATCGGACAACGATGATGATCGCCCTTGGATGCGGAATCCGTGGCAGTGGTAACAGCAGCGGCAGCAGAATCGAGGCTTTAACAACGATTGGCAGAACAGAAGTCCCACAAACTAGCCAAAACAAGAATGCTTAATAAAGGAAATTATCTGTAAATGCCTCTGATACGACTAAGTTGGTCTTATTGCATTAACTACTTCGAAAGTGGAAAGATGAAATGTCCGATGCTGCTTAAATGAAACAACTGTCCACATTGATCCAATATCAAAGAAGGGAACCGTGCTGCTAACATGTACACAGTGACCTCTCTTGTTTATAATTAAAACATCAATGACTTGCAGAGCAAACGCGTGTTGTTAGAAAATGATATTTCCATGCATAATGCTACATAGAAAACACGGTGGGTAAAACCCTGTATTCTTTGCTGCTGATACATATGCGATATCTATGTCCGCACAGAAAAATCAGAAACGACACTTTCCGCTTGTATGATCTATTTCGTCTTCTCATCAAAAATCCAGTTTAGGCGGAAAATGTTGTCCCTATTAGCATGTACGGACTGCACAGGCTAGGGCGACATTTTACGCACATGCAATAAGCCCTGTTTTTTCCAGAACGTGGCTCATACATGTAGACCTTGGCTGCTGATATTTATAAGGACCTGGTGGCCTCCCTTGGTCCGGCAGTCGTTATCGGTCTTGACCCTGATTGCCCGGATGGGGACTATCTCGTAGCAGTAGATCACACGCGTGAACTAAAGTAGTTTTGAAGGGCAGAGATTCACTTGACCTGACAATAGCAGATGTTTACGATTTAATATTAGCCCACCCGCGTGTGAAAATAAGGTATAAACTGGCCAAATGGACAGATAATCCAGCCAAACTTATTTTAATCAGAATACATTTCTCCTTTTAAACTAACTTTAGGTTAAAATAAAATTTAATCTGCCAATTCAAAATATGACTGGGAAACCTGATTTGTGGTCATTTCTTAGCAAAAGTGAAAAAAATAAGTGCATCAAATGTTTGAATTCAGATGGTGTGATCTAAAATAGTTGTATTTTAAGTAGAACCGCCCTTATATAGCCGAATAAGGCTACACTCAAACCCTTGCCGTCGTGTAATTCCCCGTGCAGTTTGTATCGATAGTTCCGCGTCCTGACACATTAAGCTTGTGCTTTGTTGGCAGGGGAAGTTGGCACTTAACAGGTTTACCATTGTTTCTGAACATTTATGCAGTACAGCTGAGTTGATTTGCTAATTGTAACCCTACAATTAGCTTGTGTTTGGTATTGTTTTCTCACAATATGCTTACAGTCATTGTTCCGGCTTGAAAGGATGTCACTTCCGACTTAAACATAGGATTGTTCTAGCAGTGTCCCATTCATCATTTACATTAGAGGATTCTTTTTGACCAAATTTGGCACTTTCAGCAACCAGTTTTTTTTTTATTTGGTACATGCTTCTCTCATTCGGTGATTTAGGGCAGTAATGACCTTGTTCGCTTGTCTTTGCATAGAAAGGTGAGATGGGGCAATGGTTGTTGTTGTGTTGAGAATTCTGCGGGAAGCTGTGTCCCCTAAAATGGTACTACAATCCCCTTTTATTAAGCCTGCATTGATCCGGGCTGCCTTCCTGCCCCTGTTACTACATGGAACCTCATTGCTAAGCTTATAATGATTGCCTTCATATATGTATCGTGTTCATTTCAACATTCCCTTCCATCCTAACCCCCCCCCCCCCAAATTGAGCATTATTTTCAATCGCTTGGTTATGAACTCCCATTTTGACTAGATTGCCATCATAAAATAGACAAAAGAACTTATTTTGAGCCCAAAATATGCAATTTTGTATTCTCACGAACCTCTAAATGGGAGCTGGCAATGCGTTTAGACCATCTGTTGTAGTTTAAAGGCACCCATGACATTCTATGATAGAATATATCATTGGCGGCTTGTAAATAAATGGGCTCCGAGCGACAAGGTGCTTTCAAGACTTCACACTTTATTGGTGTGAAACAACAAGTTATGGGAAGCTTATTGATTTCTACACTTTAAAGTATCTTTGATCTCTCATTTTGACTAATTTGTTTATTGTCTTGGATAAAATTGGATTTTTTTTCTATGGAAATGACAATTTTGGGGTTATTTAAAAAAGACACACACACAACAAAGACATTGTCAAAATGTCTAAGAGTGGAAATATCTAACAAATTCATTATTTCCCCACCCTGCATAAGCCCCTCATGCATGTCTATTTGGTTTGTTTTGGTTTTTGTTGCAGATCGAACAGAACAGCTTTTAATCTTAAAGGGACATTTAAGCTTTAACAGGCCTCAAATCGCCTTCTTCGGACCGAAAACACCCACGTGGTAAAATATAGTATAAAATGGCAAAATGGACAGATAATCCAGCCAAACTAGATATATTTGTGCAATATGCATAGGAAAATTATAATATGCAAGAAAAACACATTTTAGCCGGAATAAATCTTTCGTTTTCCTTGAGGTCACAATATACTAAATATTTTTGGAGTGCAATGCTATACTCTCTAAAAACAAGAACATCATTTATTTGAAGACGCAATTCTCTGTAGGGGCACTTGCCATGACTTAATTTTAGAATATTTATGTGTGCATGTGGAAAAAAGTGTTGTTTACTAGAAATTCACTCTTTTGCTTGAAGTTTTGAGACTACCTGAGACTTTGATGGCGGAAAACCCTCATGAACTGCAGAGAAGCCGGTAAATAGATGGCCGTAAAACAGTGACCGTTTTTTGCGTATCGAGTTCTTTCTTGCATAACGCATGACCTATCTTTTTTATCGTTTAAATCAATTCGGCTTGAAATGCTCTTTGAGAAGAGGTATGATTATGAGGGTCTCTATGCGCAAAAGTTGGCTTTGAATTTTGTGTTGATCTTTTAGCTTTTAAATTGAATTTGTGAAGGAAATCTTTTAGTATATTGTTGCCTTTTGAATTAACTACTTCCAAAATGGCCGCGACTAGGTCAAAGAGCTTGTATTTGGCAAATGTCGGATACAATGTTTAATTTATAAGAAGCTCGATTATTACAGTGGAATAAGATATTAATTACGCAAAGTAGAGAACTTTACTTTTATGTGGTACCGTTCGACAGTGGAATGGTGTCATTTTCAACATTGTTTGAAGGCATTTAACTGGAACTTGAAAGTGGAATTGTTAGTGGAAAAGGAAGTTAGAAATATCTAATCATTCATCATCATGCTGAAATATCATCAGCATCATCTCTGTGGAACACTGCATAATACAAGTGTTTCATAGTGATGGTGCTATTGAAATAGTTAACTCGCAGCTGAATAACCACCAAGATTGGAATCGTACTGGTATACAGGTAAAATAAATAATTGTTCTTAATGTTTATTTCAATGACATGTTAATCATTAAATATCACAAATAATTTGTAATTTAAACCAATTTATTTCAGCTATTTTGCTGCGAAAGTCTGATTAAGAAACTTGAGGCTACTTCCTGGGTAGAACCAATTCTTCAACTAAGGTGTCTTCAGAGAAGGTTTTGATTACTCTTTCAGTGCCAGTGGGCATCAACCTTGACCTTCTGATAGCTTAAGGCAGACACCATATCAAATATGCCAGCACAACCTTTTTTATAATAACAAAATGTTATAATTGATGATTCTGTAATGGGTACTTGGTGTCTTATTTACTACAAGACATGCGCAACGTCTATTTTGCGACTGTCCTCTGCATTAAACATGGTGTATCTGCATGTGCATCCAATTACATGTAGTTCAATAACTGTCGTTAAATTACGGTACCTATGTCGCACTAAAAACTTCCAACACAAAAGAATTGAGAAAAAAACAACAACATGACATTCAGATTGTTTTGGGTCACACGATCTATAAGAAATTGCAAAACATCACCAAGCACTGTATTATGTGAGTTTGGAGTTAGTCATGCAACTGGGATTGGACATCATTTTGGTGTTTTTCTCAAACAAAACTATTCATTCATTTCATGATCTTAATTTATTTTTGTAATATTTTATCTATACTTCAAGCTTAATAAGCAATTGTCCATGATTTGTACATTAACAGTGATTGTTTTTTTAAACTGTGGTTATGCGCCACATGGACACAGTTTCATTTTATGAGGATTACAAAAAATCAATAAAAATCCAGTTTTGTAGTAAAATGAATTTAAATGACGCAATTATATATGCAAGTTAATATTTGAATTATAATTTGTCAAACTAAATCAATACAACATGTAAAACTGCATGTTATGCACTGTTGAAAAAACACAATTTATTCACAAATTGATGCCTTATGCCAACTTCACATAATACTGTGTTACCATATCTTCACATAATGATTCAAACAAGTCACATAATCACGTGATTTTTAATGCAATTTTTTCAAGGACTTTTTTACATTTTATACTGATAGCTTACTTCATGAAACATTCACGTTAAACTTTGGAGCAGAGATAAATAATTAAAAAAATATTTACCACAAATTGAATATATTCGGTTTATTACTTTATCAAAATTAGATTTGCCGAAGAGTAAATCAGTTCAGGAATTTATTTAAATATGGGTAAACACTAGGATCGCAGCGCTGAGTTAAATGGCAAATCTGCAAATTGCCTTTGGCCCGATACATTTTGGTAATAATTACCGCAATTTCACATAAAAAAAAAACATTTTTTTTCTGTTGGCCAGAAGGATAGCAGGGTGCAGCAACTTGCTATTTTGCTCTTGATCTTTAATTGTACCTTACATATCATACCACAAAACGGAAGTGGGAGTCAGTTACACTTTTTTCTAAGCAGAACACAGATTCATAAAATAATATAGTGAAATAAAAAGCATATGAGCCCTTAAGTGTCACATTTAAATAGAAAATGTATTTAAAAGGGTATTATTTGTTAAAAATAAGTTTTTACAATGTAATTTTCTATAACATTAAGTATTTTATTACATAACCTGATATACCGGTACTTGTATATATTTCAGTGCACTTCTGAAAAAGTGTTTTTATGCACATTTAATGCAGCGCTATAATACACTAGAAAATGCAGACAAACACGCTTTTAACAGAAACAGTAGTATTTTTGCATTTTTCCAGCACTTATACACTTAAGTGTGTTAAAAGTGTATTTCTTCTTTTGAAAAAGGACTTTACCAGAAAATAAGTATGCTTTATTGTAAGCGCTTTTAAGATATATTTTCAAATTCATTAGGGGTAATACATTTTTGTAAAACAATGCAGAAAAAGTACTGACAAATACACATGTGCATTAAATGGACATTTAATGTGCATTAAATAGTGTCACTTTTTTGGCATACCAATGCCTATCGGTATTTATGAGCATTAGGTCTAATATGGCAAACTTGTGGTAGAAATAACACAGTACATATTGGTATTACTTCAAAATATAGCTACCTATACAATTTAAATTTACCACACTATGTCAAGTTGTTATAAGACATCAACCTGGGAATAATTATTTTCACAATGTATAATTGTAATATGCTGTTTTACCTTTAGTATTTATTTATTTAATTAGACAAATTATAAGTAAAAAAAAAACACTAGCATTAACACATGGATTTTAAATAAAATGAAACCATGTTCACGTGTTCATAAACAAAGTTTATAAATGCAGTCAAAATTCTTAAACATGCCATCCCATTTAATGTAAAAGTTATGGAAAGTGCTTATTCGCAATCGAACAATTGACAGAATGTTAAAACACAAAACATTCAGAACATAAAATAAACAGTTTTGTATTAGAAAATGACAAATCCCAAGTTTGATGACTAAATGCAAATACTACATTGTTTATCATTATTGGTATAGTTCAAGGAAAGAACATGACTTCAAATCCCTTCATACCATAATGAAATAATTACAAAATTAATCATTGTTATTTACCCTTTATTTATATATATACATTTATTATTGTGACGCCATTTTGATTGTTATGAAGAGAGCTGCGTATCGGTGTATTTAAGGTTCACTTACTTTAAGATTACAAAAATAAACTTCAGAAATTTCACTGTTTTTAATTGTTGTTAAATAAAATAGATACACTTTTACCTTTTATTTCATGAGTTTCTAAAATGTGTATGTATATTTAAACAAAATTATGTTCATAATAAAAATAAAAAATAAATACAATAAACATTAACATATCTATAAACATGAATAAAAATACCAACAACAACTTAACAATAACTTTACTTAAAAATAAATAAATAAAATAAACTTGCTAGTTCTCTCTTGTCAATTTACTTTTAACACTGCCTCATTGCTTTATGTATCACAATGGGGGCAAAGGAAAATGCTTTCACTTCAAATGCTCTTCAGATCTCTGGTGTGCAATACGTAGATTTGTAAAATGGTTACACTGTCTCCATTGGATGAATTCCAGTTGATACATTGACCTTTCTGGTGATCGACGTTTGCACACGCAACAAATGTCTACTTCTACCATTACTTCATTTTCACTGTCACAAACTGGTTCAGTTAACTGCTTGTTGTTTGAATCAGAAGTAAGTTAAAATTAACATGTAGATATCAATACACTATGGAACTTAACAACAGATGGATTTATGTAATAAATACGTTAAATGTATTTTGTGTCGTAGTAAACGGTTACATTAACTAACACAAATAAAATGGAATTCATCCTCTATGTCCCGCTGTTTTCAATAAAGACAATACCGTTCGTCATCGGATAATGTTGCGGAGTATCTTCAGGTCTGAATTCTCAAAGGGTGGACAGAGTACCTTAATTTTACAAAGTATTAACGTAGACTCTTGGGAAATACATCGTAATAGTAGTCATATGCAATAGTAGTTTTAAACATTCTATTCAACTAAAAAAGAGAAAACTGTTAGAATGAAAAAGCGAAATTTTATTCCAATTGACTGATATGAGGTTTAAGCGAGTTATTGTATTAGCATGCCCATATATGTAAAACTACAGCGCCGCCTAGCACACGCACCTCCTTGAAACGCAGTTGTACTATTGAATGATTCAATTCTGTCAATAGCTATCGAATATCGTGAACTACTCTCTCAATCTTTAATAAAAACGTATGCACCTTTTGTAAGATTTTGAGAGTGATATCGTATTATATTATAAAAGAGCTCTTACATTCCCGTAGATAGGTCATTTGTTTGATAGTTTTGTATTTATTACCGTGGAAAAGTATTTGTAAACGTAAACAATCGGAACCAGGTCTAAGAAGTCACGTGGCAGATATTTGGCATGTTTCGTAATACACCAATACGCCGTACTCACCAATAAGCAGTGCTCGAAGGATATGTATTGCCAATAATGAACATCTTTATACTATCCTCTGGCCCAGTGTTTGTCTTTGACTTAAAAACTACCAGTGCGAAAGCAAATGTGTAGTTTCTAATGTCACCCATAAATGACAATAGGGCAGAGTAAACGTGTATGCGTCTAATCAGTTTGTTGTGGCCATATGTGCGATTTTTGTCTTTCAAATTTATTTAGTTATTTCTCGCCTTATTTGCCTTATCAAAACGTATTTTACCAGATTCAGTATGAAAGCAAATTATTTGAAGATAATTTAGAAAATACATTTATAGTGAGAATAAATACGTTATAAAGCATCCTTTTAAGAGATCTGCTCTAATTATTAAATGTGTGTCGAATTTCTATGCAACAAGCCGCTGCAGTTGTATTGCTTATTAATTTTAATTTTAATTTGGAACATAGGAAGCGAGTTCAATGGGCAACTGAAATCTATAGCGTTATGAACAATTAATTGTAAATGTTTTCTAGAAATAAATCCTGATATTGTTTGAATGAAGCAATATTTAAAAATGCTTCGTTTAACTCCATCATCATAAAACGAACATTTAATATTAATGCCATATTCGCCGACTGTTTAAGGTAGAACTGATCATTTAAAACACGTTAACCGCAAATCATAACTATGCTATGTTAAAAATGAATAGTTTGGATGCATTTTTAAACTATCCAGTATAAAACTTCCTACATAGAGTACAAGGTCAACAAGAACGTCAGGTGACGATGATGATGATGATGATGATGATGGTGATGATGATGATGATGATGCTGATACTGATGCTGATGATGATGATGCTGATGATGATGATGATGATGATGATGATGATGATGATGATGATGATGATGATGATGATGATGATGATTTTGAGTTTAATAAAAGTGAAATAATTTGTACATTGATTAACTTATACATATAACAAAGACATGTAGACTTGTGGGTAATACCCACTAACCTGTTCACATCTTTTTTTATACGACACAATTTTTGGTTTCTGCAACACACACGAATACATGTGTCGGTAGTGGCAATGCGCTTAGAATAACTAGTTTATTACGAAGAATATTTTGGCAAAAAAACACAACAAAAACAAACATAGGGAGCATTTAGTGGTATTAATGAATTTTCCTTATATCTCATAGTTTCTATTTATGTGCTGCATTATTATTATATAAAAAAGTTAACATTTTAATGGTATTTAACAAGTTTATGGGTCACCACAATTTCCGACATACATGTACCTTTCATTAAATTTTTCCCCAAGTGTTGGGGTGAGTGCAAAAACATAAAAATATATGTAAATATATGTGAATAGTTTAACATTTTGCCTGCGCTTTTGGTAGTTGAATTCGGTGTAACAAATGTATTAATACAAACATAAATGAGGACGGTTTTCCAGAAACTACCTTGAAGTATGACTAGACTAAATTGCGGTGTTCCGTAGGTGCCACTATTGTGATGCATTGTCGACCTCTTGATCACAAAGGGGGCAACACGAGAACACGATTTGAAGAAGCGAATTAACGACAATGAGGGATCACGATGCCAGCACACGAGCTTACGTTGCGAGCGCACAACACTAATGACAAAATCTTGCATCGCAATATTGTGTCTAAACATCGTGGTCGAACATGCAAACAAAGTATTGCGAGCTCTCATCGTATTTTCACACCTTCGCATCGCAGTCGTGATTGTGCAGTATCGACCTATAAGTTACACTGTCGAGAAAGCATAAACATGCTGCGAAGTACCAAATTGCTATGCGACGTCTGAAAATCACGATGCGATATCACGATATTAATACATCTATCCCGCTTCGTAGTTTCGTGATATCGATTGAGCGAGATCTGGATATTAACTTTGAACGCGAGATCTCAATTTTAACTTGAACGCGAGATCTCGATATTAACTTGCGAGCGAGATCTCGATATTAACTTGAACGTGGGAGCTGGATATGAACTTGAACGCGAGATCTGGATGTAAACTTGAACGCGAGATCTCGATATTAACTTGAACGCGAGATCGCGATATTACCTTGAACGCGAGATCACGATATTAACTTCGCAGTCCCGCCATCCGGTTGCATCTGCGCGAACAAAAAATTTCGTAAACTCTATTTAGAAAATATATTTTTGTTACGTACAGATCATTCTATCTTTTCTGACTATTGTGAGCCTGCCATTTACGTTTAAGATACGCGTTTCGGCAGTAGAATGTTAATATTTTGTATCTGAAAGGTACTTGCTCACTCTTTACTAAATATTCCACATTTCCAAAAAAGGTTATACATAAGGACAAGATTTTGTGCATTATATTCAAATTAGCGATATAAAAGTTCTGAATAAGAAATATCTGTACGTTCATAGAGACGCATTAGAAAAAAAAAGCGTCTTAAACCCCTAACAATACTTTGAAAAATAACTATTTACACAGCGTTTAAAGCGCGTATATACGCAAACAGTGTCAACAAGTTTAGTTGTATTTGTTGCAAGACCAACAGGACCAAAATTGCGTGTATGTGTCGTATCAACAAATTTGAGCAGAATAGTTGAGTTTTACAAAAATTGTACAAACGTTGGCATTTGAATTCTTTTTTCTGCTGTACGAACACAAATTATGTATTATCGTATACAATTTTTAATTTGTTTTAGTTCCAAGCCTTCTCAAATTTTATTCAAGTTTTTGTATTAATTAACCTTTTATTGTTTTAGATTTGGTTTGGTAAGATTGTATGTACTCGCTTCAAAAAACGGTATCAACTCAAGAAGCACATTACAGACTTTTGTGATTCTCAAATGATGAACTGCTTCCAATAATTCTTTTCATAACGTCTTGATTAGTTCAACTCACATCATGACTTAAGTCAACAAACAAGCATTAACGCACCAACAACCAACACCTCTATGCTCTCTTTCCAGGACTTCATCACTGGACCGAAAACTTATCCGGCCGAAACATTTCTGCCTCGATAAGCGGCCACGGTTGCTTTTAACCTATATGAAAAGTGTTGCTTTCGTAAATATAATGTCCCTATATGTTTCAAACAGTAGAAATAAGGCTACTTCTCTGATATCATTATCTGGCATTTATGTCAGCATTCACCTGCGTGAACTAGATTAAGGACGTGACGACTAATTTCCCGCGTTTTTTACCCTGAATTTTTGTGGTGAATACCGGTCCCTATATACTACTAGCAACATTCTGAAATACTGTAAAGAAGAAGGAATTGAGTTGATATTCGTATGAAATTCATTCCACCGTGTCTCAGAAAGTTGATATTCTGTTTCTCCTGCGCATATTGAATCTTTTAATGAGTAATTAAAATATCTCTTATTGCTTTTAAATTTAAATGACAATTCATTGAAGTTAATTCTTATGTACGTTAATGATTCATTCTGGACTCAGTGTGTGGTTCGCATCATTCAACAGATTCCCCCCACCTCCCTTCAATGCGCCAATAGTTGTTCTGGTGGTAGATACATTCCAGAATTGCTTTAATTTCCTCGTTTTCCCATCAAGGAACTTGAAATCAATCGAATCATCGATGCACTATTCAAACAAAACCATGTCAACTGTTACATAGGCACTATATTGATCAACGGCCATATGTTCTGCAATTGATCTTTTATCCGGACTAAATGCTACTGATAACGAGACTTTATATTGCTGATACTTGAACTAAAGCCCATTTTTATCTGAAATATTTTACCTAAATTGATTTTGAACATGGTTTATGGTGGTATATGATGATAAAAACAACATTATGTTTTATAATTCACGTAATTAATGTAAACCATTAATTGAAAAACAAGCAATGGAATCTAGTTCCTGTCACAAGTCATCTAGTAATTGTGTGGAATAACAATTTGCTGATTGTTTCCTATAAATAGGAACAAAGTGGTGTCCATACCTTTTATTTCCTACTGATATCGGATACCACTAGATCAATTCCATGAAACGTGGAATGTCAACATAATGTCAGATTAATTACATGAAACACGGTTATATTGATCTGTAACATCTGTACCTTAGATTTAATACAACCATACTGATCCTGTTCACGGCGTTTGTCCAATAAGTGTGTGTTTATATTATCACATATCTGCAATTTGAAAAAAAGTTGCCTTCGATCGATAAACCATAACCAGACCTTACGGGAAAATGGTGAACTTTACTTAAATTGATTACTGACAGGAGTATTCGGACAAAGGCTTTATGGAGATATAATAAACTCTGTATCTCATTAACATGCTTTAAACCGAACATGGGAAATGAATTGTTGATTCACTGCGTCATTTTGACTTATACTGCAAGCAATCAGCACTTATTTACCTAATATAAAGTGATTATTTTCACAAACACAACTGGATGTAAAGTTAATATAATGGTACCAAATTGAATACAATATATGTTTGACAAGAAGATTGTTGAAGAAGAAGCCCATATTGAATGGATAAGTGGTGCGTTTGCTTTATATTTAGGAAGCAAGCAATATAAGTGATGTTTAGACAATAATTTAAACTTACGCTTTTGGTGTTATACCGTTTTACGGTAGTTAGTGCTGAAATGTTATTGCTTTCCGTTTATAGTATTGGTTGGTTATTAAATTTGTCTAAATGTGTTTACAAATATTACGTTTTGATGTCATTCCAGAGCAAAAATGTCGACTGTAAAGTGACGTCATTAACGAAGAATGTCACTAAAGTTTAAGATTCCCAGCGCGAATAATTTACAATCTTTCAAACATTATGAATATTAATGTCCTTTTATAGATTGCCGAAAAATCCAACCACAATGTCTCAAACGGATGCCAAGCAGGTTGTCGGAATATCTCTACTAGTGGTGGCGATGATACTGCAGATCGTGTGGCAGTGCCTATTACTGACCAGAATTTTGGTTAAATTGGAATATGGTGGATACATGGCAGTAATGCGAACATGGTTATTCCTGTCTTCGACGATGGAGTATGTGTTTTACATCATTTTTCACGTCAAGTACACGTATCTACAGTCATACGATGAACAACCGGACACGTGTATTTTATTGCGATTTTTGATTTCGTTTTGTTCCACCTTCACAACAATGTGGCTTTTAGCCATATCGTCACTCTATTTAGTTATGACCATCAAACCGGAGAAGTGTTTCACTTCCATTGTACGATTTCTTACGCGCTGTGTAGCTCTGACTTGGACGTTTGTCACCTGCCTGTTATATCTAATTCTAGCATTTCCCCTAAAGGCTGACGACACATTGGAAAACAAACATTCATGCTGGCAGGATATATCAAACACATTACATATCTACAGCTGCTATGGGAATGAAATCATTCCTTTCTTAGTCACGGCTGTCATCATCGTCAGTGCGAGATATAGATTGTCTACTCATAACCGAAAGATGGCTATGTTCACCAGAACGTCAGAGTACCACGTCGACGTTTCTCAACTACGACGAACAATTAACCTTTATATCGTCCTTATTGTGCTTCTGTTTATATACTACATAGGACTCTACGCTCGGTTTGTGTTTGACAAACGTGGATCAGATCTCGTGTTGATGGCAATGCAGTGTGGTCGAGGTGTAGCTATTGTCGTTACAGTGTGTTTGTTAGACAATGACGTTTTCTTTTTTATCCTTAGACGACCATTCTCAACGCCTGTGTTAGTCTTGCACACTGATGAAATCGCTATGAAAAGCCTATCGACAGAACTAACTTTAGTAGAATATACGTAAAACGTAAAACGGTGTAAAATATTATCCGTAACGAGTTGTGTTATGAATCAGTGAAATGTGTATACACATTAATATACCATTGATGTGTATTTACAAATCAATTCCACCAAGATAGGGACAAATACACGTTATCGTTATTACTCTAAGTTTTTGGACATTCTAAATTTTGGACATCCTTGTTTTACCTCAAATTATTATTTTTGGTGACTTTTCTTTCGGACATTTACATTTTCACCAGTAATTTATGACACTAAATTTTTGGACAATCTTATTTATCAGAGTTAAAAACCTGTTTGCGGTTTAATCCGTAAACCAATTGAGCATACGTTTGACAAAAGAAAAGTATTAAGTACCCAGAAGTTGGTTAGAAATCATCGTCAAGAAGCTTACAGAACTTAGTAAAAAAATCAGTTTGTGCTAAATTGTTATCACGACGGTCATGTATGCGTTGTTTTTGTTAAGAAAAAATAATGTGTTAGTATGTTGTTTGTAGTTACTACATCGGATATAACTGCAGTTTTTAATACTTTGGTAGAGAAGAAGGATGGTGGACAAAACTGTCAAGTTCCTGATGCCAGGAGATAGGGACACTTATTCGGTTAAGAAATGATTTGGTTACTGATGAAAGTACCAGATTTGTTTCATTTAGCATGTTTTGTTTTTGTTTTACAAGTGAAAGAAAGAAATCATGCTATGAGTTTGCTAAGCTGTGACCTTTGGGATTCGAATACGTGGCCTAATTACGACTTCTTGTTCTTTTTGCCACCTTATGTCCGTCGATTAGGTTGGCTCATAAAGTACGATCGACATTGTAAATCTGTTTTCAAAGGCATAAAACCCAACCTCGAAAATGCATGCACCCTTTTGGAACAACTTTCAACAAATCAGTAGAGGAAGCTCCACAAGAAATCGTGTTCACCGGTGAAAATCTATTCTTTAATTCTGGACTGAAATTTCTTGACGCTCTCATTATATCATTTTCGCCGGTTTTCGAATAAACAATGCGTTATATGTCTTGTTTGTATGAGTTTTATTTAGGGTCAGTTTAGTTGAATGCATGGCGTTTAAAACTGCGCAGTGGTATATATTTAAAAAACTATATATTAAAGGTACAATGTGTTTTTATGTGCTCATATATACATATTTTGGTCAAGTTACATGAATGACTAAGTATACATTTAATAAGGACCTACAGTGTTTATTAATGTTATCATTCTCTTATCGTTAAAGCATAAGCGGATTCTAATACAATTAATTTAAAAATCGTTCACAGAGCAGTTATACGTATCAGCACGTTTTGAATGACTTTTGGTTTTTCCATCTCAGTGAAATAAATGATTTCATTACCATCATGATTTTGCAATGGCATTTCAACGATATTTATTTGTAGGAACCAAAACCCTCATGTCCAAAAATTGTGATACATCTGCAGTTTTTATATTCCTTTATTAAATACATGTGCACTGACAATAATTTGCCTTTTATGTGTCTTTGATTTAATGCCAGTGTTTTCAATATTCACTATGTTTATGGATTAAAATATTAAAATTCGATTTGTTTCTTGGGCCACAGCAAATTGATCTGTTGGTCGTCGGATTTGCCGCACCTATTTTTTCGAAATTGAAAAAAAAAACACTTTTTTTACCGCTCGCACTCATTTTTGTGTCCATCTCTAACCATAGCGCATGTGTTTTTTTTTAATGAGTAAAACAAAAAAACGCAATCTCGAAGAAACGATTTTGACGCTGAACACGAATGCCAAACAAAGTGTTTCGTATTCTTTTTAATCGATAACTGCAAACGCTAAATAAATCGATCGAGACGACCAGAAGAACTGGCTTCTGTTTCGCTGTCATGACCGTTGTAACAAATTGCGGTGAAAAGTTGCTGCAGCCAACCCTTATAAATATAATCACATCTGCTACGTTCAGTCACTCAACTTCAGTGACTAATTTGAATGTGTTTGTCTACGTTCGAACATGCAACTATCAGCAGATACCGTTGAAGCATGTTCAATTTCAAACATCATCGGGAATAATGACATAAGATTGTTTATGCCTTTTCTTCATTAAATGGGCATATGGACGGAATTTCCCTATATGTAGGCAATTTTTTCCTATAGCACAATTTTAAGTGAACAAAAAATAAAGTTCTTTGTTATGTATACATTTATTTCAGAAAAATACAATACCGTACTAGCCATCGATATGCCCCTTTTTAAAAAAGGTAGCGACAATGAATTATATGCATGGCCTTTGTTCGACTGTCTGTCATTATCATTTTGATGATTGTCCCTCTTCAAGTGCTATTGAAACATGGTATACATTTTCACAGCTTGCAATATGGTATACCTTTTCACAGCTTTCACTATTTAAAACTTCAAACAAATATAAGCAGCAGTAGGCAGACATTTGTCCCTCACTTCAATGAACATTTATTACATTTTCTCCTGATCAACTGTAACCTTTGGAAGTATACAAAGGTGAAACTAGCTTTAGACTTGTGTTCTACATTTTAAAGTTTAAGTGCTGAAACCTAATTTTAGTGCATTTTTATTTGAAAAGTATGTAACTCATAGATATAAGATAAGATAATATAAGATTTATTTTAAGCCGGCAAGAGTGAATAACAACAAACATAAGCTTGGGCAGCTTGTACAACCGACTATAAAAACATGATGAATAAGGATAACAAGTGTATAAAAGCTGAAAAAGACTGAGATCAATATGTTATTAAATAAGGCAAATGTACATAAAAATATATAGAATGATATTATAACATCAGATATGGTAATTTAAAAAGTTTAGAATTGTCTGCTTAAAAGAAAAATAATAAAATATCCACTAGATTTCTTTTAAATAAATAAGAGGTTTAAATAAAAATTTAAAGAACAAAACATATATAATACGGAGTTGTTACTAGACATTTATAAAAGAATAAAATATCCACTAAAATTCTTGTAAATAAATAAGAGGTGTAAACACATATTTCAGAGCATACACAGACAGCGGCAACTAAGCTAAGCAGATGCATACACAAACAAAAACACAGCGGCAACTAAGCTAAGCTAAGCAGATGCAAACAAAACACATATAAATAATACGTAGACACAGTATACAGAGCATACACAGACAGCGGCAACTAAGCTAAGCAGATACAAACAACATATAACTTTGAAGTAGGAAATAATAATTTATACACAGGCAGTGGCAACTAAGCTAAGCAGATGCAAACAAAACACAACTAAAAACACAGCGGCAATTAAGCTAAGCCTAGCAGATACTGAGATACAAACAAAACACATATAAATAATACAGAGACACAGTATACAGAGCATACACAGGCAGATATATTATTGCTTGTTTGTTCATAGATTCTTTTCTTTGTATAAGAATTGATTTTAATCTAAAATATAGCTGTTTAAACCTGTATCTCTTGTTAATGCAATATCTTTCTATCAAAATGTGATTATTATTTTTTATTCTTGCTCTTCGTTCGCTCGAGAATTTTCCTGTTTTAAAAAAAAAATATGTTTTCGCTCGCCTCTTCAACTTTAAAAAAAAAAAATCCGTAGACCAACATATCAATTTGGTGTGGCCTTGGTCTATTATACTCATTGATTCATTGCATACATTTAAAATATTGACATCAACTAATTTGAAAACAGCATGAAATGAAAGTTTAATCGAAATAAGTGCATTACAAGGTTCCTTACTTTAACCTTTCATGCGAAATGGAGTGCACACAAAAGATGTATCGAACTCACGTATTTGACCGAGAGTGGCAATCTGAAATAAAAAGCAAACCCCGTATTTATAAAACACTTTGAATAAAACTGTGGTTTCTCGAATGCTGCTGGGTCCACGAAATACGTAAAAAGTGTCAAATAATACAGACTTCTCAGTGCGTCGCTTTGTAAATTGAAAACAAGTTATCGATATTTGAACTATATGATCAATAGTTAAAACGATTAAATGTCAGATGTTTTTCAAGCTTCTTCATAATGAAAGTTTAATGCTGTGAGGAAGAGTGTATATTTTCGAAATACCTTCTTAATAAAACAGAATGATTTCAATTAAGTTATTCGCGTTATTTGCATTAATTACTGGCGTAAACGCCATACAAAGTAGTACATACGGAGATAAAAATCTTCCAGATGTATTGTATGAGAAGGATAATTCATCTGTACTTGAAGAAATATACACCAACACTAAACTTAAGTGTGCATCGAGGTGTCAAAAGATCGGCTGTGTAGCGTTCCTTTATAAAACTGCAAGTAGGTTTTCTTTTTCTTGCATGTTTACTTTTGCATCGGTTTAATAACGATTAATGTGTGCTACTCATTATTGTGTTCACTAAGAATAGTTTCTTTGGTTATTAATAATATTTACGTTTAAAGTGTCAGCCAAGACATATTGTAATGTGAGCTATCACATTTCGTAATCTGTAATCTGTATCTGTAAGTATCTGTAAGTAATATTG
>VMBQ01001575.1:0-23559 GCA_007657795.1 Dreissena rostriformis
ATGTAGCTCTAACTTAAGCATAGGTGCGTTGCACCTATGCTAATAAATCTACATGTTTTTGATAAACTGCATACTTTCGACTGGACAACCGAGGAGAATGGTTTGATGTGGGGGCGATCGATCCACAATTTACTGGTATTTAACCTTTATTCAGCAGGCTGTGTGGAAGACGATAAATGCAACTGAGATATGATTGTTCCATAGTCAATACAACAAGGATATGAATGCATACATCTTAAGTGGAAATTAACTTTAACTGGAGACTCGCTTGTTGTAATTTTCTTCCTTGTGCTTTTGTTATCTCTTGATACAATAAACTTTGACAAATAAGACACTAGATTTTGCGCGTAGGTCTATTTCAATTTGAGATCCACTTACTACGTTTCAGTTTAGTTCATTAAAATAGAAAAAGGTGAAAGATTTTAACACGTTAAACTACCGTCACGTTCACACACATTTTAAGAGCCAATTGTAAGCCAGCCCTAGAGATCGACGTGTCGATACAAACAATGTGCGAAACCATAAATTGCTAAATGTAGAAGTGTTTAGCAATATAAAGCAACATGGCTAAACAAAGAAACACCAGACCCCATTGATCGTGCACTACTTAATGAATTATTTATTGGCCTTTCGGCTGCCAAACAATAAAATGAATATGCGAATACAGTCGATATGGTAGCCAACTTTGGCACCTTGCTGTGTAAGTATGCAGTTTGCGGTCTTTCATACCAGGCAAATAAGAAATAACGGTCCATTTTGTGGCGAAACAAACTTCGCAACAAATCCGGACACACAAACAATATAAGTAAAGAATTTGATAGATACCGTATTTTAAGCAGCTTTTTCGATACAGTTTGAAAATGTAGTGATGCTATTGCGTACATTTAAATAAGTTATGTTACAAGTAAATCAGTTAAACCCATCAAAAGAAGGCAGTCGACTGAAAAGTAGTCGGATTCACCTACACCTTATTACCAATTTGAAGCATGTAAAATACGAACACATGTCTTCTGTTAAACTTAAAATCCTTAAACTGATATGCGTTTTACCAGGACGCTTTTTACACGTGATTCATGCGACTTTTTGCAACTTTTCGAGATTATATATTTAGAGAGTCTAACGTACATCTGCATTGAAACAACTGAACCAAATACAAGCAAAAAAAGCGAATAAATCATGATAAATAACTGGTATAGACTCGCTATTCAATAAACAGTATCAAGTGTTTGGTTAAAGGCTCACTAAGCTCGACTCGCGTGGCTAAACCAACATTTCACGTCGGCGCTGATCAAGAGAGCTAAGGCCCAGTCTCACTATGATGCCGGTGGAGCCCCGGTGCGTGATTCGGGATCTACCGGGATGAACCGGGGCTCTACCGGGATGAACCGGGGCTCCAACGGGGACGACCGGGATGAACCGGGGACGACCGGGGCTCCACCGGGTAAGTATTAAAATGTTTAATACCTGCGGGATGAACCGGGAGTCACCGGGAAGGACCGGCAACGACCGGCAACGACCGGCTCGGCACCGGGAACAACCGGGACGGCACCGTAGCTCCACCGGGGCCCATACAGACCCTGGCAGAGCTACGGCAACGCCCCGGTTGTCGCCGGTGGTGCCCAGGTGGAGCCCCGGTAAATGCCGGCAGAGTCCCGGTATAGCTATGGTACATCGGTAAACCGGCGCTATGCCGGGACGCCACCGGCATTCACCGGGGCTCCGCCTGGGCATTAAACGACCGCGATTAAACCGGGGCGTTGCCGTAGCTCTGCCGGGGTCTGATGCCGGTATAGCCCCGGTGAGGGTCGGCGGAGTTACGGTAGACCGGGGCTCTGCCGGGACGCTGCTGGCTTTCACCGGGGCTCCACCTGGGCATTACCGGCGACAACCGGGGCTCTGCCGGGGCTTCACCGGGATAAACCGTAGGTAGTCCGGGGTTGACCGGGACTCTTCCGGGTTGTTGACCGGCTTCAAACAGGGCGGCACCGGGAAATAGAGTGACCTTGTTAAAAAAAATCGACGAATCATCCCGGCTCTCGCCGGTCGACCGGCGTTAGCAAACCGGGACGGACCGGGGCTCTACCGGCAATAGTGAGACTTGGGATTAAAACAGGCAGTTTTTTAAATCAAAGACCAAACTTATATCCAATCTCTCACCATTAATATCCCATATTTCACCATTTACGTAATTTGTTAACGGGTACCTTTGATCTGCTTATTAAGGACCGGCATTATAAAAAAGACGCTCCCTATTTTACACGACTTTCGGTTTCACGGTGGCGTTGATTACAAAACAGGATGTGTTAATGTTTACTTGGCATTGAAATGATCTGACATTTTTGGTTTGTTTTTCCTTATATTTGTGTCAAAACGCGGTTCGTTTCCATTTGATAAACTAAAATACGCTTGATGCAATACACAGGACGTAAATAGTCCTTAGCGCAGCCTTATAATATGGACGACCCGCCGGTTCGAATCCCGGCACACCCAGTACCTTCTGTTATCATATAGTGTTTGCGTTGAGCTCTGTTATTTACTTAAAAACATCAAAAAAGGAATTTAATAAAAAACTTTAAAAAAACGCCATATATCTTTGACCCAGCCCCTTTAACGCGCGGACACATGGAAACAGCTAGAATATGTTTACGTCAGCGGACTCGGACGCGCCCAAGCACACGGGCACATGGGAACGTGGCCGGTGGGCTTATACACTGACTCGTCTGATGCTATTTCATGTCAGGTACGAGATCGTGCCAAGATAGATCATTCGGGTCACCGTACATTGCTGAATAACAAGATAACTCAGTCGAGGTATCTGCAACAGCACGCCTGTCTGACAGATAACGAAGTGGAATTTCCACGCATGCGCAGAATGTATTTACAACTCGCTCTGGGAAAACGGGGATTAATGCATGCGCGTGAAGTGTCGTCCCATATAAGCCTGTAGAGTTCGCACAGGCTAATCAGGAACTTCACTTTCCGATATTATCGAATTTTTCGTTTAAAGGACCGAAGTATCTTCTAAACGAAAATCCAGTCTTGGAGCCTGGTTTTAAGCCTGGTTTTCCCACAGCGAGGCTCATTTAGTTTTAAAACCGCACTGCAATCATACATTAACAAAATTAAAACAGGTTTAAGTCACGTTTCTTTAAGTTTGATTAGCATACTAGAACATTTAACATGTTTTATTCATGAATGTAAATAAGCAGTGGCACACTATCCCATGTACATTTGTGGTGGACCCTGGATTTTATAAAATAAGTCCTTTCTATTTAAGAGATGCCATGCCGGTTTGGTAAAAAGTGTGCCGACGGTCCGGGACTCAAAATCGCCAATGTCGCTTAAGTTAGGTACCGTGACACAAAACGTATTGATAGAACAACGTATAGCAACTGTTGTCAAAATGTAACTCCCTAATCCTGTTTAGGCTGAAGGGGCTGAACAAATAATAATTATAGTAACGATTCTTGTGGATAACTATTCGTTCGTGCCGCACATAGCTATGGACTAACTTTCCAAACGTTATTTTCGTCAAAAGATCGAATTGTTGCTGGTTATCGACACGAGCATGCTTAAACTGCTCTGAGAAAACAACCATACTAGTAGTAGTAGCGGTTATAAATGTATTCGGAGCATGCTATGCAATTAATTATACGCATATCGAACATTTAAAGGCACGACTCACAGCTATCATAAGAAAATAGAAATTTACATTTTTTTAGATGGAAAATAAAAAATATTGATTATGCAGAAATCATATTTTTTTCACCTTATTGTTACGTTAAGGCATAAGTGTTTGGTTAAACAAATAGTAATTATTTGAATACAAAAACATTGTTTAACGTGAAATATGAGCACAAAAAAATATTACAAAAGTCGTAAAATTGACCCTCTAAACCAACCAAACATTGGATTAAGGGTTTNTATCACAATTTTATTTCAATTACATGTAACAAAGTACATAATAATGATTTATATGATTTTGATCTTTTAATTTGAATTATTATACAGAGTTATATCAATATATATGGTTGTACTAAAGTGCTACCAAAGAAGGCTACTGAATTTATTTTCCCAATTTCTTGAAAATGCCGATAAAATTCCCAATTCCAAAGCCATGGGCTATCTTCCCAAAAAGGGGAAAAAAACCTGGGATTGTAAAACGGAAATATGTGCTGTAACGTAACACATTGATTAAAATGGGTCGATCTGACACAAGCAATTCAAACGCAAAACATTGTTGAATAACAGACCTTTTATGTAAGAAAGTTTTGCATAATGGAATTAAACCCCATTATTGGAAACTCAAAGATCATACAAAACAGCGATCAGAGCACAAGGTACAATAAAGAAAATTAAATAAAGCTCAACACCAAACAAAAGTTGACCCATTTCAAAACAAAGTGTTACGATATTGTAGGCCATCTCTATGAGTAACTTGTTTGTCGTGGAGACCCGATCCAATGGTAACCATTTAGTATAAAAATGAGGCAAATTCGGCTAGGCTTGAAAGATAACTTCGGCTAGGCTTGAAAGATAACTTCTGTGAGACATTTAGATTTTATGCCGAATTTATAAATAATATACTTTGAAATTGTGAAAATTGGTATAAAATTCAATAACACCGTATTATTACTATTACAATATTATATAGACAGAAAGAAATTTGAAACTACTTTATAAAATACTTTATTGTGAATCATATCCATTGTGTCGCCGTCACGAATAACGCTACAGTGCAGTGGTACATAAAACATACTACTTACGTTGACAACGCTATCATATAATTAACCATCGTGTTAATGCACTCATTAGTGCATAAATCATAATCATAAATGGCTTCAATTCATCAAAAACGTGACTTTGTAAACATTTCCGCAAGGACATCTATACACTGTCAACCTGAACAAAAATAAACACTAGCGGATGTAGCTTTAAATGTCACAGCCTGCGGTTAAAACTCGGTCGAGTAGAAAGTGAAGTATTATACAGGATTATATATAGTAGAAGGAAAACATATGAATGCGGTAAACTAATTAGCACGCGTAAAACAAATAAAATATGGTACTTACATGTTACATTTCATGTGCAATGTACTGTCGTCCCCACGTGGTAATTACATCCAGCTATCTATAATAAGTGAAGTGATGTGTTTCACTGTGTAATACACTCGACCGCGTTGTGTATCTAATAGATTGGCAGCTGGTAAAAACTGCGTTAGACCGGCTACCGCAATGGGTGATTCGTAAATGATAAAGGTTGTGATAAGTCAGGGACCTATTAAATCAATATAGGTATCTGGATAAGTTTTATGCGATGATATAGGCACACTAGTATGTTGGCTTCAAGGTCTTCGGATACTTTATAGCTCGTGGTTTCCATGCGTTTTGAGGCAAATATGGACACATGAAAACAAACAAAGTGTCACTTTAGTTACATTAAGTTTAAACAAACATATGGAAAACAATAAGGCTCTATAGTTTTGACATAAAGAGAATGCACTTAAAATTGTGGCATCAAATTTAAAAGTTACGTTTGTCGTTTAACGACCATTTCCTTGCAGCAGCAGCAGCAGCAGTAGCAGTAGCAGCAGCAGTAGCACTAGCAGTAGCAGTAGCAGCAGCAGCAGCAGAAGCAGTATCGGTAGCAGAAGCGGCGGCAGCAGCAGTAGCAGTAGCAATAGCAGTAGTAGTATTTGTAGAAGTAGTGGTAATTGTAGTAGAAGTAGTAATAGTAGTAGTAGTAGGTGTAATAGTAGTTGTAGTAGTATCAGCAGCAGCAGCAGCAGAAGAACTTCATGTTTTAGTTGTTGATGATGATGTTGTTGTAGTCGTTGAAGAAGAAATAGAAATAGTAACAAGAGTAGTTATAGTAATATCATAAGCAGCATTAGATGCAGTAGCAGTAGCAATAGTAGTAGCAGTAGCAATAGTAGTAGCAATAGTAGTAGCAGTAGCAATAGTAGTAGCAGTAGCAATAGTAGTAGCAGAAGCAATAGTAGTAGCAGTAGCAATAGTAGTAGCAGAAGCAATAGTAGTAGCAGTAGCAATAGTAGTAGCAATAGTAGTAGCAGTAGCAATAGTAGTAGCAATAGTAGTAGCAATAGTAGTAGCAATAGTAGAAGCAATAGTAGTAGCATTAGTAGAAGCAATAGTAGTAGCATTAGCAATAGTAGTAGCAATAGTAGTAGCAATTGTAGTAGCAGTAGCAATAGTAGTAGCAGTAGCAATAGTAGTAGCAGTAGCAATAGTAGTAGCAGTAGCAATAGTAGTAGCAGTAGCAACAGAAGTAACAGTTTCTGTAGCGGTAGTAATATGAGTTCAAAGCTTACACAACAATTAAAACCTGCATGTACATGTGTTAACAAATTGTCTCTGGGTTCTTTGAAGCAGCCCTACTTAATAAGATCTACACATTCCGACACACTTGGCGAATTGCATCAAAGAAAGCCTTCGTTTAATAACTCGCGCTTCGGGTAACAACGTGTAACGACCGTGTTTTTTGTTCGAGCGACCTAACCGTTGTGGTGGGATGCAGGATTTATGCTATACTAAATATAACAAGAGAAACGCTTGACCTCCCGTTTTGTGTGCATGTTTATACTTGCAGGCATCACTGAGCATCGGTAAATAAAAAAAGCACGGCGAAAACCTTCACCTCTAACAAATAATACTATAGCACATTTGTGGCGTGTTCTGAGAAAACTGGGCAAAATGCATGTGCGTAAAGTGTCATCTCAGATTAGCCTGTGCAGTTCGCGCAGGCTAATCCGGGACAACACTTTCCGCCTAAACTGGATTTTCGCGAAGAAGAGACATCATTTAAACGAAAAATTGCATAAAAGCGGAAATTGTCGTCCCTGATTAGCCTGTGCGGACTGCACAGGCTAATCTGAGATGACAATTTACGCACAAGCATTTTGCCCAGTTTTCTCAGAACACGACACATTGTATTAAATTTTTAATTGATACGTGTATATGATTTTCCTTATCTGTCATTAATGAACATACATTAAAAATACTTAAATAGCAATGATGGTCATCTGCGCGACCGCAAAAATGTGTCGTGTTCTGAGAAAACATGGCAAAATGCATGTGCGTAAATTGTCATCCAAGATTAGCCTGTGCAGTCCGCACAGGCTAATCGGGGACGACAATTTCCGCTTTTATGGATTATTTCGTTTAATTGATATCTCTTCTTAGCGAAAATCCAGTTAAGGCGGAAAGTGTCGTCCCTGATTAGCCTGTGCGGACTGCACAGGCTAATCTGGGACGACACTTTACGCACATGCATTTTGACCAGTTTTCTCAGAACACGACACAAATGTATTTGCCTAAAATAGTTGTTTGTTTCCAAAGACCGAAACATTGTTGTTTGTGTTGTTGAATTTCATTTCATGTCTTCTACATTCGATTATAGTCAAGCGCAAAACAAACTTTAACAGATAACGAAATAATTGTACACGTAACAGATGTGGTAGAGTTCATTCATAGGACATCTATAAAATGGGAAATAACTCGTGTATTGTAAAATGGTAATGTAAACAAAGCTGTGAGGCCAGCCTAAATACTCAAAGTTTAGGAGCTGTTAGTGAAAACAAACGACATTTTTTTAGCGTCAGCATGTGTGCATTACATGTTAAAAACTATCGCAAGGGAAAGACCCCCGATAATGTTGAGGAACTTAAGGTCTTAGTTTTACCCTTTTGTCCATTATGTAGGTTTGGACCAAATGTATATATTTTGTACAATGTCATTATTTGGAAATAAAATATGTTTAAAGTAAAGTAAACAGACTTTTTAATTTCTTAAAAGTTCTTGCGTTACATATTCAATGAACCAAATTGCTTCAAGCACGAAGCAATTTGCCAAAAGTTACAAGAAAACAGTAAGTCGGAAACAGCTCTTTGATAATAGAATCTTAATAAGATTAGGACTGGGAATGTCTGGATGTTCAAGGGTATCAGTGGAGCTTGATTACATTGACATTTAAGCGCTTGGAAAACACGTGTTTCTATTTTAACTCGCAAGATCTCGATATAGTATGTTCTGTTACTTCATTTATATTGATTGTGTTAACTCTAAATAATATTGGACAACTTTACTTAGTGTTGAATACTTGTAAATACAAGCAATATTTTATGCTAATACATGTACTTAATATATATACAAACCCATAAAGTATGCCAGTATGTCGTTGTCTTCGCTGAGTCGGCACATCTCATGCATCTTCTGGTAGTGCTATTTGGGCATATTGTTTCAGACAAAATAATGTGCTGTTTGTAAGCATGTTTAAAAAAATTGGATGTTATTTTTCCTATATAAACATTTTTTTTAAACAAGGAATTAATAATGCTTCTATTTCCATAATTAATGCGAATACCCTCGATATTCCGCTAAAATATCAGTAATAAATATAAGAGGTCGCCGTTGCGTAGTGGTTATGGTGTCCGCCAAGCTACCGAGATGTCACGGGTTCAATCCCCAGTTTGACAGCGTTCTTTAGATCTCCGCCAAAGATACCGGATACTGGTTCTATCCAGGAAACGGACTCTAGAGCATTTAAATAAGCCTTAGGCTTTCGATTCAATCGATTTTAAATAATAGTTTTAAACAACAAGATCATGTCATTTATAAAAAGAAACATTTTTATGTGATTGATAAAACTAAATGCATGAAATGAATATTACCTGTTGTATTATTGTTGTTGTTTTGTTGTTGTTGTTGTTCTCGTGTTTCGTTTTTAAATGAAGTCATTTGTATTTGAAACTGCGTGTGACATTGATAATGTGAAATCTCGAGTAAGAACGCCATAACGTCCGACAGTGTTAAGATAGAACACATATAGTATTTGTATATGATAGTTACAGTTCGTGATTGGTAGCAATCTTCTGCATTACATACCAGTATCGCTACCAAGTGTTTTTCTACCTGCTAAATCGATTCAGGTAACTAACTAGCCACTGGTCATTTAATGTCACCATTACTTTGTAGAGTCAGCTGAGACCTATTAGTCGATTTCTATGTTTGGTCGATACATCAAATAATGGAAGTACTTTCCTCCTGTCATGTGATGTATATGCATATGAATACATTATGAGGTAAATCACAATGTGCCATGTACATATCGCAGGAGAAAAAGTTATTCAACTGTAATATAATAGTCTAAAACAACATTCAGCTGGTTATATTGTAAGTGTCGTTTTTCCAGTGTAATTATTCATTGTTAACAAGTAATAAAGTACGAGTAATTGACGGTAGTAATATTCATTGGTCAATACAATAATTCAGTACATCATGTGCCACTATGATGTTTGGTACATCATTGATCGAAAACGGTATAATAACACATCTTTTGTTACGTTTTTCACCGCAAATATGAAAGATATATTTACTTATAGCATAGCCTTTCAATACCCCGTAAATTTTGAAAGCGTGAATTGGCCAGTGGTTGATTCGATTTTCCTTTTACAGGTCCAGAGGCAGACAGGCAATATTTTCTATTTACTAACTAAATTGTTTTCCTTTTATAACTTGTCCAAATAGTAGAATATTCGTTAGTCAAAACAGTGAACGATATTTGTTAAACATTTCGAAAAAATGAAATAAGTACCTTTAACGTGTTTTTATAAATATAGAAATTACATGGTGCATTGTTTAAAAAAAAAACACTCTTATACATCATTCATTTGATGTTGATGGTGCTATTGCTGTTGTTGCTATTTTTTCTGCTGCTGGTCGTAGCGGTGCTTCAGGTGATTGTTGTTGAAGTGGTGAAGATGATATTATTGGTGATGTAAGTCGCTGAAGATGTGATGTTATTTAAGGCTGTGTTATAGCAGTAATTATGTAAAGAAAACACGGTTTCCTTTTCAAATATTTGAACATGCACAATAATCACCATTTCTAGAATGAAGGGTACGAGAGAAAAAAAAACATTCACAAATATGAGTGAATTGAAGGAATACGGTTTGCATATTGATTATTTTACATTTTGGTTTAATGTTATTCAATTGTTTAAAATAAATGAGTGTGTGCTGTTGTTTTTTTTTTGTAACACGTTTTGCTGTAGTTAACATTTGAAACATCAATTACAAGTAACATGAACCTTGTCGTTTTTTCTAAACTACTACGGCGGACCAAACTTGTTAGTATAGCGGATTTTCCCAGTTGCTGAATCGAGTAGCCTGCATGTAATGTCTATTCACTGTAAAAGCTCTAGACACTTGATACGCGGTGAATCGTAAAAAAAACACACAAGACTTCAATCTTGACAAATCGTTTTTCCTTTGCATTCTTTGCTTTACTTAACTACAAACTTAAGACGATCAATTCAAGCGCAGCGGAGCATTAACGACACTTAACATATTCAACAGCATTTAAACGTCTGCCTCTGTGTATGTTGGTGCAGGTTGTTGACATCACCGGAGTTATGGCCCCTTTATAGCAAGAAGAGACATTTTGGAGTTTTTCCTTGTGTAACAAGAAAACTTTAAATGATACATTAACAAAACTATTAATTTGCTTGCATTTTCAGCGGTGTAACCTTTAAACCGATTTAAAAATAGTAAATTGTATTGATGTGTGCGAACGCGCGAAGGGACAAATGTGCTTATCAGAAAATCAAACCTCGCTTTACAGGTCAGTGAGAATTACGTATTATGTGATGATAAAAATGAAAGGTTTATTATCTACCATGGAAAGATTGATAGATTTCAAATTAATAAGTGACATGCGAAAAGTTGCAGTCATGTATTTGAAAACAAAGAAGTCATCTAAATGAAAATGTTGTGTCCAAGTTGTATTTATTTATTTTATATTCAAATTACAGCGAAACACATACACTTATTATATATACTACGTAATTAAATCAGAGTTATCAAATAAAACGTCTTGTATAAGGGTAATTATGCAACATTAACTTTACTTTTTTAAAGACTCTGAATCATAAATTACATATGTTACGCTTCCGCAAATATTTATTGTTAGATATTTGGTATGTCAGTACATAAACAATTAAATAAAAGTCACCGGAACACGGGACATCACTCGTGTGTACGCAAGGAAAATTGTGTAGTTTCGGGAAAGGTCTATTTATTTTATCCAAGAACAAACACTGAGTATTGACTTTGAATATGCGCATCCCATACTTACCACCCATGATAACAGTGAAGCTACTGAATGAATCGACATCGAGAACTTGAAAGGAGTGTACACAATTTAAACATCACCCATCCACAGAGCAAACATTCGTTGCAGACTAAACTAAATAATTTTAAAAAAGTTGTGTGTTATTGTGTTAGTACTTCTAAATATATTATAACATGTATATTACATTACTTTTACATTGATCGCCATCACAAGCATTACCACATGCTGGTTGAAAAATCGCAATTTAAAAGTCACAAACATGCACACAAACATTTAACATTAACCCGCTTAACACGTATTACTCAAGTGCGACAATTTGATGGTATTGCGTGTTCATTTACACACGATCGACATTTAATATATTGGAAATGTATAACCTGGGGAAAACATAAAGTCATACACAATATGCAAGGGGATAGAGAATAATTGTATATTTTTTTGGCAAAATATCGGCGTTGAATATTAAGTCTACAATCACTTCATTGAATAGCGTGCATGATTGCTTATACTGTGGCAAGTGGAACGAATTACACGGAGCAAGCAATTAATTATTCATGCAATCACGTTTATACATAAGTATGGGTAATCCCAACATGTATTTATATACAAATGTGTAATTCTAGACATCACCTCAACACTGCATACCATTTGAGAATGCTTTGTTCAAATGAATAATACCTTAACAATAGCGAATATGTACAAAGCAATACAGTGAGTCGAAACAAATACATCAAGAATTACAATATTTAAGCAACAGCTATAAAACTAAGCTTGCCCTTAAACATAGAGGAAAATAAACATAGATAACAATATTTAGAAAGGCAGATAAATCGGCCAACACACGCATGAATCAAATATCATGTACTTTGCCAGTCTTAACTTTCCAATAAGCTTAAATGTGCCTACGGAGAACAATCCTAAAACAAAAAGGCATCCATTATTTCTACTCTGTAATAGTGCATAAATAACAATTTAACACAAAACAAAATGTATGCACAAGGAAAAGTAATGTAAATAGAGTTACTTTATTGTTCTCCAGTTTGCGAATGAAACAAACATTTGATTCAAATGACAAACGCATGAAGAAAACAAAACACACACATCCAGCGTAATGGTTATATTAAAACTTAGAAATAAGCTACACAGGTATAGTATATTACAACGCGATCACACAATAGCTTTTAGGTTTTATTTCAGAATACATTAGGCTTTAAGCCTATGAGTACACATACATATACACAATATAGTCAACAGGTGTCAATGACAAACAGGCGTATACATATACTATTTTAAGCAATATAAATTTAAAATTTAAAATGAAAGAATTGGCAACTCTAAAGACATGCATTTTCAAAAAATTCAATATAACACCTTATTATTTCACCGATATTGAACTGACCGGAAATCATTACTTGTCTACAAAATTGGCGAGGTTTAAGTCGAACTCACAAGTATAATTATGGACTCTGTTAAAGTACACTTGTTTAAAATCACAACCCATTGCAGTCAATATGTCTACCGCATAGACATCATTAAATTTAGTTGCATATGATAAATTGAGCCATGTTCTGGGAAACCAGGGCGTAATACATTTATGAAAAGTGTTGTACCAGATAAGCTTGTGTTATCCGCACAGGCTGATCAGGATGAATACTTTCCGCCTTAACTGGATTTTCATTTAGAAGAGACTTTCATCTAAATGAAAACTGCCATAAAAGCGAAAAGTGTCGTCGCTGATTAGCATGTATGGACTGCACAAGTCAGTCTTGGAGGACACTTTACGGAAATGCATTTAGCCCAGTTTTCGCAGAACGAGGCTCAATTGATTATGTATACACCATGTTTATAATACCAACGTTGTAACACTGACAACCAGACGACGATTACTTTCTCTATTACGAGTAATATGATCAAATATGTCGTGATTTATGATCGGTTTTCTCACAAGTTTATATTATATAACAGTATCGATTGCATTTATTTTCAACCTGTTCTAAACAGGTTTATATTTTGGTAACATAATTCATGGCACATGTTTTAAGGCATATATAAGTTTACTAACTAAAACAATATGAACTTATTTAAAGTTACATGTCCGGAAACACCGCCAAGCTAGTAAACAGCGTGTCAAACCCGACAATCGAGCTTATGAGAACACATACCAACCATCCTCCTAGCACAAACATCCGAAACACTTCGGAGAACAACAGAAGGCACACACAACACAAGCATAGTCCAATCCAAAACACTAGGGCTGCAACGAGGTACAGCTTCGTGTCTCTTTCAATCTCACGGTTCTGTTCCGAGGTTAGACCGTTTTCGCTCGAGTAATCTTTGTACACATAAAACTCCTTTAATATTTCGTCTTTCAGTCTCCATCGGTCTTCGAGCCACTGTGCGAGTCGAGCCTCGTTTTCCGTCGGAACTTCATCGATGTCGAAACAGTTGATCGTGAAAACAATAACGCGTGGAATGTCTCCGGTAATCAATTCGGTCTCCGATTGCGGAATGTTTTCAGGGTAGGCGACGGTAACGTCTATGATTTGATCCAGTTTATTGTATTCTTTCATGTACCCGACAACAGACGTGAAACCAAGCGTGCGGGGATGCAACACGTGGCTATAGTCACTGAGCTCATTTCGTTCCGCGTATTGTCGGCTTCGTTGACGACTCAGCTGCTGGAAGTCCGTACCTTCCGGGAACAACAGCAGCTGTGGACTCATTCCGTAACTCGCAAATGTGCTCAGATAGTCCACGATCTTATCCCTGTCGACGGACCATTTACGTTTTAGAAATAAGAATTTCGCTGCCTGCATTGCCCAACCGACACCAGGCACATGCCTTAATTCGTTCTTCAGGGATATCTTGAACCTTCGCAATGATGCGTACCTCGTCTGAACCGCGAAGTAGAACAGCCAATCCAGTCTCGTGCGATGATTCATGACGACTAGCGAGCACTTGTCTTTGCTCATCGCTCTGACGTCACCCTGTACTACGATGCGAACGCCGTAAATGACCTCACCGGCGAACGCGAACCACGTGCTAATCATGGTGTCTAAAATCCACTGGCCACACTGTAGCCGCAGCGCAAACCCGATCATGTAGATTGGGCTCAGGACAACGAAGCCAAGCAATGCGGAAAAGAAGATAGACATCGTAAACAAAATCCCTCCGCCCCATTTTCGAGCCATCTGCCATTTCTTCAGCATGCCTTCATCCATTATTCGCTCCATGATGAACAGTAAAAACCATTGGAATATTGAAGTGTTAATTAAGTCATAGTTATTGACGATAAAAAACGTTTATCAGCTAACTATGGACTGTAAACACCATTAACAAGTGACTATGGAACGGTTTTTAGGTAAAAATTACATTATTCGTGGTGAATATTTACATTATGACTGATGTTTATTCTAATATGCTTCATGACAATTCCAACATGCTTGTTGTCTATTCGTTTATACTTGATGATTGTTGCAACTTTACATCATTCATGGTGAATATTTACATTATGCCTGATGTTTATTCTAATATGCTTCGTGACAATTCCAACATGCTTGTTGTCTTTTCGGTTATACTTGATGATTGTTGCAACATGCTTGGTGACAATCCAATGTGTGTGTGTCTATTATTCCTGAAACCAGTCATAATCGGTTTTGCCACTAAGCGTCATTAACAACGGCAGTTAGCAATAGGCAGTAAGCAGAATGCAACTAAGCAGAATGCAAGTTACCAAATTATGACAGCAGGTGGCGCACGTTTATTTTCCGTATGTTGAATAAATTACTTTTCGGAAAAAAGAGAAAACATCCGAACCATTTTGACTACTATATTGTCTGGTTCCCAGCTTCTATTGTNCGGAAAGTGTCGTCCCTGATTAGCCTGTGCGGACTGCACAGGCTAATCTGGGACGACACTTTACGCAAATGCAGTAAACCCCCTTTTCACAGAGCGAGAATCTGAACCAATCCCGTGCGGATTTCACAATAACGCAATCAGATAGCGTACGATGTCGAGTATTTATCATCGATAACTTTGTCGAAATTGGATTGTGCAAACCTTCGTTTGATAAGGAGTTTATTTCATATATGTGAAATAATGTATAAGTAACACAAAAGAAGTGCTCGTTCTTTCATCAGGAAAAATATTTGTAAACCTACAAGATGAACACAATTGTGAGATTCGTTATTTTTATTGGATGTGGCGTTGTTTCAGTTGCAACAAACAGTGCGTATTGTGTACTCTTTTAGTTTCTGTATAAATTGATTATTGCATTTTGCATTTAACTCAATTGCAAACCGTTTGTTTTTAAATTACAATACCATCAATTTACTAACTGTGCTATAAACGTGGTTTAATCTTTTTAAACATCACATTTCAAAGGACGACATATATTCCAAATACATGTAGTTGTTTACAGAGTTATAATGGGTATTTACACAGGCCGGAAGGCCTAGAAAATATACTGCATATTTATACAAGTCTAAGGAGCCGGAAGCTTTAGGTGTTTCAGTAGGACAGACTATAACATCCAACTATTAATATTGAACTGTATAATAAACCCGTTAAATAAGCACATGTGTTTTATTTATTTCAGGATTTCAATGTCCCACTAACAACCCATGTATTCTGTTGGAGTTGGACGCAAATTTCATCCTCAGTGAACACGATAAAAATGGGACAAAGGTATGTATTATTATGGTATTGTCTGGTCACATGCTAACAAATATAACAAGATGGCAGTTATATAAAATTATATGAACCCAATCGCCAAATCAAAAGAATACCAGACTATCATTCGTTTAGTATGTCGTATTAACATAATGAATGTGTGTGTGGGGAGGGGTGTCCCATTTTGTAATGCTTAATGCGTGTCCTTATGATATGTGGTGTCAAAACCTGTTATATATAATGTCTGCATTACATTATAAAAACGTGCATGATTAAAGACGAAACAGGCTTCTTGTGGAAACAGAAAACCTCGACATATTGTCAGAAATGCCCTTTCATATAGTTGGAAACAATAACTCATTTATACGTTTGAATATTTAAGGACAATCTTGATACATCTGAAATCATTATCGTTTGCATTGTGATATTCCAACGGTACTCTGTTAGAAACTGTTCAGTTACTGTGCGTGTAGTTTCAAATTAATCAACATACATGTTTCCAGTTTTTTTCTTTCTAGCAAAATAAATTACACAATTAATACGTAGAAATGGATTTTTTTTTAGATATTAAATCAAAATATTGAGTAATATTTTAAAGTTTTATGTTGCAACTTCTAGGATGCACCAGTGTTTGGCCTGCAGAAGGCCGTAGTTGATGAGACATCATGCAGGTGCTCACACGCTTTTTTCACAACAAGTTCAACCGTACGTTTGCAGCTGTATCCTTCAGGAGACAGTTTGAGGTTCACATTTAATACCAGTGAAATTCCATTTAGAACCAATCCCGTAGACATGCAGCTGGATTTAACATTTGACCCAAAAAGTCATTTTCCAAGCGAAAACATTACTTTTGTTAATATACAATCTAATTTAATGCATATTGGTAAGAGGCAAGAGTCCTTCGAGTGTAACAGGACAGTAGTTCTGACGTTTAACAGTGACCCAATGTATCGAATGACGATGGAAATTATGAACTTGAAAGTTCAGGCCTTTGATGTAGCTGGCGGGAAGTTTAGCAAAGGTCAGTGAGCAATAAAGAATACTATGATTTAACTATTATTATGACTATTAAACGTGTTCATACATGTATGCATGCCAATAATGGTTTTACAAAGGACACTGTGTCATGCGTAGTACAGTAACCTTAGAGCATAAGAATTATTGGTAGAAATGAGCCTAGGTATATTTGATACATTGTACCAAAAGAAAACTATCCATCACAACAGTCACATAATACAATACAAATAATGTTGTCGTTAATTATACGTTTACTTATATTTGTGACAACTTACTGCTCGCAGGCTTTCAATTCAACTAACTTATCAACAAATCAGATACCGGTTATCGCCGCCATATGGTCTGACAAATAAAGAGTTTCGTGGTAACGGAGGCTGCGTTTAATTTTAGAAAACTAAGTGGGCGGAGCGATCGCATATTTGGAGAATGGTCAATTCTATTCTGCGATATTTTGGTTATCGCTCGTATTTTTTATGTGTAGTAGAACATATAGATGATAGTTGTTCATGTCAGTGTAAGATCGTTTGTTATTTCACGAGTGATCATAGAAAATATATTTTCACGAGTGTCGCAGCCACGAGTGAAAATATAATTTTTCTATGATCACTCGTGAAATAACAAACAATCTTACACTGACATGAACAAATTTTCTGTTCTTTTATGCCCCTTTTTCAAGAAAATAATTAATTATAATTTCCCTTTCGCTGAAAAGTGATCCTCTCTCCCGTGTCGTGCCTCAATACATTGCAATGACGTCATTTTGTTGACGAAATGCGTCATTTTGTTGACAAAATGACGTCATTATTCCAGGGAAATTCGTCAGATAAACTCCTTTACAATGTAAATAAACGGTAAAAAAGGCATACAATTAAGATAAAATTTGTTGGATTCGGTGGATAATCGATTTTATTTCACTCGTGATCATAGAAAAATATAAACAAGGATATAAACAAGGGAAGTACATCTTGATATGATAATCTAAAAAAAAGAAAAAGGAATTCCGAAAATCTGTTCTTTTCACCGGTGAAAAGATTTTTTTTGTTCTTTTCACTGCTGTTATTTCACTGCAGAAATGTCATATTTTATCATTACGTATAAAAGAAATTAAATTATTATTATCTCATAACTGAAAAACTTTTTCTACATTTAAACAAATCCAATATATATCATGTACATCGGTATACTCCATTTATCTATTGATATCTGAAACTAAACGTCTTCTGAACAAGTACTAACTTCATGTATAATGTATTTTCATTTGCAGCTGAAGACTGTCCAAATGACACACCAACAAGTACAACAACTCACACGATAACAACAGAAACAACACAACATACTATGACGTCACATCAACACACAACTGAACCAACGACACACAATATGACGTCACATCAACCAACAACTGAACCAACGACACACACTATGACGTCACATCAACCAACAACTGAACCAACGACACACACTATGACGTCACATAATCCAACAACCGAACCAACAACACACAGCATGACGTCACATCCAACTACTGAACCAACGACACATAATATGACGTCACATCATCCAAATACTGAACCAACAACACATACAATAACGTCACAACCAACTACTGAACCAACAACACATACAATTACGTCACAACCAACTACTCAACCAACGACACACAATATGACGTCACATCATCAGACTACTGAACCAACAGTAACAACAGAACCGACAACAAACAGTATGACAACAGAGACAACAACATCCACACTCACAACACCCATGCCTGCTACGCCCAAGTTCGATGTATGTAACGGCTCAGAATGCTGCATTATTATGACCGGAAACTTCCTGTTTCACATCGAATACGAAGATATTTCTAATACGGTAAGTTACCAACCATTAACGATTCCACACATTTAAACGCACATATCCGTTTGAGGAATACAATTGTGCATCTTATATCCCATCTGTGATTTGACATTTAAGTTTAATCCCGATGTTTGGAAACCATACGTCCGATCACTAATGTATTTATAGAGAAAAAAAACACATCTCAATGTTGTGTTACATTTATCTTATGCCAAAAGTGGCGATATGGATCATTAATGCTTTTGTCTGTCAAATATGTAAACTTTAAATTTTACAGTTCTTCTGGTTTTATATTTAAAGGGACTGTAAACCACGAATCACGAAAAAAGAATAGTTCTAAAATACCGTATTTTTTTTTAACAATTATTAGTTTAGAACTTTTCTTTTTTCGTCATTCGTGGTTTACAGTCTCTTTACGAAGAAACCTATTAGAAAACCTGTCCAACAATAGTTTACCCAGAAGTAACAAGAATGTCAATGAATATTAAATGATGCATTCACCAACATATGCTAGCTTGGAAGCTTTTTTTCGGGAGTGCAATTTAAGGAAGCGTCTTTGAACCAAAGATTGTGTCATTATTATATTCAAGTATCCCAGTTTTTACAAACCCATATACAAGTTACCCAGTAGTGCTTATTAAACTGTCGAGACATTACGATTTATGAGGTGACACTGAATCCTAGAAGTGACATTTATTTAGATGGTTAGATACTTAGGTCATTATTTCTTTATGATTGGACGACGGTTCCATAAATGCACCTTGTACGAGTATTTTCGTTGACATTATTGACAAACATTAAGCGAAAAGCAATATTAACACGATTATATTCATTTCAGTCGCAATTGGCAGAGGTTAAAATTCCAGAGAACGCGACGGTTACCGGGAATTGTAACGCGATCAACAGCACACAAGACATCACTTTGCATTTCGCTAACGGTTGGAACTTTACCGTCGAGATAGGAGAGGATTCAGCAGATGACGAGACAACAACTTTTCCTGAGCAAACCTTCTATTGGAAGCAGTATTCACTCACATATGTCATGGATCAACATTTTTTATCTCCAAATACACCAGGTACGTTTATGGGCACAGTTTCAAAATGCATAACAATTATCATACGTGTACATGTAATGTTACACAACGAAACTTATTGCATACTGTTCAATCGCTCAATTTAAACATCACATTAACGGCGGTTGCCGGACGAGTACTGATATATGTGACATAGTGTATAACATATATGCACCAAATACCACGGAAGATAATCAAATAATGAATTGTCTTGCTAATAATTTTAATATGTACCAATTTACCCACATCAGGTGTGACTTGTACGGTGCTTGGTTTAACATTCTATAGGTAAGGAAACCTTTGTGTCTCGTCATGGTACACAGAGCATCAATGTCCAGTATATTTTATTCAAATACGTAAGGTCATACCACATTATTTTTAAATGAATTGATTTGCATTTAATTGTTCTAACATATTCGTGTATCAATTGCCTTTTCCTTTAATACAAATTCAGGCGCTGTCAAAACAATCATGGGAAAGCCAACGTTTGAAACGTTCTCAGCCGATGAACAGGGCTCTTATATTTGCCACACCAGCCAGACGCTAGACCTCGGTTCTGATCATTCGGCGCTGATACTGTCAGACCTTCAATACCGGGCGTTTGGCACAACCAACTCCACGACCTTTCCCAATAACGGTATGTTCTAACATCCAATAACGGTATGTTCTAACATCCAATTACGGTATGTTCTAACATCAAATAACAGTATGTTCTAACATCCACTAACGGTATGTTCAAACATCCACTAACGGTATGTTCAAACATCCAATAACGGTATGTTCTTACATCCAATAACGATATGTTCTAACATCCACTAACGATATGTTCTAACATCCAATAACGGTATGTTCTAACATCCAATAACGGTATGTTCTAACATCCAATAACGGTATCTTCTAACATCTAATAACGGTATGTTCTAACATCCAATAACAGTATGTTCTAACATCCAATAACGGTATGTTCTAACATCCACTAAAGGTATGTTCTAACATCCAATAACGGTATGTTCTAACATCCACTAACGGTATGTTCTAACATCCAATAACGGTATGTTCTAACACGTACCTACTTTCTAAGAACCGAGAGTGAAAACGTGGTTACTGATACAGTTCAAGCCAGAAGCACAACATGACTTTCAGCAGAAGTCAATACTAACAATAAAAAGTACCTGTTTCTTATCAACATCTTACTGACCAAAATTCAATACAATCTGTTTAACGTTATTTTACAATTTGTGTTGCATGGTCTTGATTCACAATTCTAAATGTTAATGAATGTGCAAAGTCTGTATGTTCCTTTTTATGAAACTTTACAGTGCTATAAAACGTTGCCTCCTTAATGTTGTTAGTATGTAAATATTGTACATATAAATAATATGATCGCAATGATTAGTATACAATTATTTTTTTTATAAACATTGACCTGTAGATCTATTGCATAATACAGATAACAAAATGTGCATCGTAACGAACATTGTTTTTTGCGTGTCAGTTTGCGAAATGCGTGACAATTACTGCGCAGTTAAATGATAAGTGTCAATAGATAAGTAAATGTGTCAGTAAATATATACGATCAATACTCAGGTTGATACATTTTGGTGTTTGTTCGGGAAAATAATGCAAACACGAATAACCTCACTAGAAGTTCATCGATACGCATTTGCCTTGTGTCGGGGGAAGTCTAAGCTCGACAAAACCAATACCTGCTGATTTTCACATAGCTTATACGTGTATTAGATCACAAATGTTAGCTTGTGGACTATGTATACATGTTATAGTATATTTTTCATGAAAAAACAAATGTCAATTTGCTTTCAACAGATATTACAGCTTTATCTAATAGTTAAGCCTCATCCATTGCACGTTATGCGTAACAATAACACATATGTATTCTATATTTCTGGATTCTTTAAATCTGCAGACGTGACAAGATGCCAAGCAGATCAGCCTTCGACCACCACACCCAATCCCATAACAACCACGTCAGCGCCTAATCAGGCTGGTACCATTGTTGGGGCCGTGGTGGGAACGCTGATCTTCCTCGTGGTCGTCGCTGTGGTGATCATGTACATGCGGAAGAGGAGAGCAATGAAGAATGCACAAGCATATGGCGAACTCTAGGGCGCTGTTAAGAATGTGATTTGATATATTTTATATTAAAATATTAAAACGTCTTCCTATACGCCAATGAAGGATTGTGATTTAACGAAATACGTTCAATCAACCACAATCATACGTTATATAATCTTAAGGTATGGACATGGTGCATAGAAATGATTGCAATTAAACTGGTTAATTGATAAAATTGATTGCATACAGTTGAATAATAGTTTACGGAACGATCTTAATCCGAGTGTTGAGCCCTGATCCTCTAAGTTGGTGGAAGACACACATGTAAACATATGTTAAAACTTAAACATTTTTTTGCAAAACTTCAATGAAAAATTAATTTCCTATGCTTAAAACCTTAAAAAGAACGTTGGACTTAGAAACTCTCTAGATTTATTAAATCATTGTAAACTGTCGCTAGACGTGTCAAGCTTTTAACTCTGTCCCTTCTGAGCAGCAGCACTTATTTTTGTGCGATCATAGCTGTTCCGCTATTTAACTGTAAACCCATCTTCATCCGACGATATTGCAAGAAACTAATTGTTGGTGAAAGTGGTTGATTTCCAATAAAATCGCACAAAGTAATTCAATGACTTTGTGTGACAGGTATTTTTCATATTCAACTAAAATTCTAACTGGAGAAAAGTCAAAACATAGTATTGAGCACATTTATGATTTTGATATAATGTTACAGTGGTTAATAGATTACCAATTTACGATCAAAGGTTAAATGAAATAAATCAATTGGGATTCTGTCTTACCTTTGCTTGGTTTGGGTTTAATGACGGACGTGTCCTTTTGACCATTACACTATTGTTGTTAAATGTTAAGGTGTTCTTTTAACACAGAATAATAATTGTCGCCCTTGCTGTATTGTTTTATTTTACAATTCTATTCCAATACGAAAAAAAATGTGTGTATATTGTTTAACTAATATGCAATGTTTGTTATCAGTAGGCACAGCGAAAATATAAACTTACGATAATTCGAGTTGAGTTGAATGTTTGATATTGAAATCGATAGAAAAAAATGAAAATAACACAATCCAGTAGCGAATTATAGGTTCAAATAAATCGCAAAAAGAGAACAAACTTGTATTCATTTGACTCAAAGAACACTTGATATTATTCTAGACGATGTATTTCTGGGGTTATTTTAACGAAATATGCAATTAAAAGAATCGCGAAAACAATTGTTGTCAGTTATTGGTAATATGCTTATGTAAAGTTTATATGAAGCAAATAAGGTCGCCAAAGTTATTATACCTTTGTACTATTTCATACATTTTGCTTCCTAATTAAAACAACTAAAAACTGATTTGTTAATGGTATGTTTACCCAATGTCGAGCCTTCACGTACGCCAGTATATTTAAAGCAAATAAGGCCGCCAAAGTGATTATACCTTGTACTATTTCATACATTTTGCTTCCTTATTAAAACAACTAAAACTGATTTGTTAATGGTATGTTCACCCAATGTCGAGCCTTCACGTACGCCATTAACTTGCAAGGTCACATGAACTAGTGTGCATGTTTTCAAGGCCATTTGATGTCACATGCTCTGTTTATGTCTCCTGTGGACTTTATCTGTTTCAAATAAAACTGTTTACATAGAGGAACATTTTACATTGTACGGGCAGTACTGTATAAATCTATTTGCGATTCCCATGAAGAAGGTTGAAC
>VMBQ01001575.1:25259-52104 GCA_007657795.1 Dreissena rostriformis
AATGCAAAGAATATCATAGAATGAATTATAAAGCATTAAAAGTACATTCGTATGCATATGTGCCCACATACACTTACCATATGCCTCTACAAAGCAAAGAAATTGCAACAAAAAGGCTGGAAATAAAGGTTTTTTGTCACGAAAAAGAATTATAAAGTCGCTGCTCACATAAGGTTTCCTAGTCTTCTCCATTTGGTATCCATGTTTTCCCAACATGGTCATTAAAAACGCAAATTTCTCCACAAGAAATAGTTTTCTGGAGAAACCCTGCTGAGAGGTTTTGGCAGACATGTGTAAGTTTGTATTAATCCTTTAATTATTGTAGTGGCTTGCAAATTAAAGCAGTTTTTCTCCCCTAAATGCATCAAAATGACCCATTTTTCCCGATCTTCTACTTCAGGGAGCCACATTTCGCTCATTGTTTTAAGAAAATTTGTCAGGATTTTTTCTACGTGCAGGCCAATACCTTTGTTATCAATGTAAATACACATTTGTTTCAAATTGGACTTTGAAATTTTTTAATTTTTCGAATTTTCTTACCCTATGTAAGCTCATGCAGAAATACACAATGCTGCTCCGAAGGTATTACGCTACTCACAAGGTATCGGGTTTCCTGGGGTGTAGTAGCACTGCTATTTTTAACAATTCAGTTTTTTTTCTTAATTAAAGATTCGTGTCTCTTAATTTATCCGACTCGTCTAAGAAAGGCTTACATGGCGAGGTTTGTCGAGACGTGTAAACTTGTCTTCAACTCGTCGGATAATTCAAGTACACACAGACACTAAACAAATATTCTCTATGTACGATATCAGTACGCATATATATATATATATGTGTGATACTGTTGAAATCAGGGCTAGAAATCAGATAAAGAGTTAGTATGTTGGCGAATAAAAACAAAACTTGCACTTAGCTGTGTGCATATATAAATATGGAGACTTATGATTTCACTTGATTTCAAGTTCTTACAATCTTTCTAAGGGGCGTCAGTGGATTATTGGATAACGAAAGAAATCAGTTAAAATGGTATCAATGATTTATTGTATATCTTTGATATCGACCATTGTCTTAGGTACGTATATTTCTTTCATATACATTGAACACAATCAAACAGATAAAAGTAATAGAGTAATACAAGAATCTTTTCCAGGGATAAAACTTTATTTAAGTGTTGGGTTACCTTTTGTAACGATGACGTAATTTTGTACCCAAGACATCTGAAGGTTTATTCAGTTTGATTCTATTAGACCAGTTTAGGTATTTGATTGTCAAAAGTCTGAATATTCGACCACTTAAAATAATTACATAATAACCACGTACATGAATGGGTTTTAAAGTTATCATTTGGGTGACCATTCCACTATATCCGATACTTAAACGTTCTCTTAAGCACCCGCGTGTATGGCTGCGACAACATCAGTAGAACAAGCAGACTCCGCAACTGAAGCCCATAATTCAACTACACTGGCACCGACTCCTTCAACACAAGAAACTACGATTTGTGAAGCCATTACAACGGGACCACCCGCAACGAAAGCTACACCTTCTGAATCTACAACAAATGCAATTTCCAAACTAGAAGCCACACCACCAGACGAAATGACACCAGAAGCCACAACACCACAACGCACAACACCACAACGCACAACACCAGAAGCCACAACACCACAGCGCACAACAACAGAAGCCACAACACCACAACGCACAACACCACAAGCCACAACTCGACAAGCCACGACACACGAAGCCACGACGCCAGAAGCCACGACACCAGAAGCCACGACACCAGAAACCACGACACCAGAAACATCGACGCCAGAAGCCACGACACCAGAAACATCGACGCCAGAAATTACGACACCAGAATCAACGACCCCAAACCAATTTCCACACAGACATTCGGGATTCTTGATGAAGACAACAAAACCTACTGTATTGTACTTGTAGGAAAATTCGAGTTCCAGATACCGTACATAACTGAGGACGGTCAGGTTAGAATTCATTTGTTTAAAACTGTAGTTTATATTCAACACATTGTTCCAAGTCATGTCATTCGTGTCAAAATGCAAAGTGCAAATGTCAAACTATAAATATTTTTATATATCTAAACACATTTTACAGCAGTATATGTTTCTGCTATAACATGGGGAGAATGTCATTTTATTGCGTTTCGAAAACATGTAATATAATAAAAACAACTTGGATAAGAAACAACGCAAACCATTATGTGCTGAATTATCTTTTCGAATTTTACATCTACATTTAAATTCAGCCATTTCATATGTCTTTTTATGACTTGAACTGAAATATTGTGTTAATATACAGTTTTGATGACTATTTTTTTAAATAAATATGTTTTCGTCATTTTTTTTAGGATAATTCAGCAATTATTCCTGTTCCCATCAACCATACTGTTAAAGGTTCCTGTCGTTACAAAGGGTCGGACAAAGCGCAGCAGTTCATACTTTCATTCTTTCATGACTGGAATGTGTCGGTGATCATACAACAATCGCCGACAGTGTCGTTCGCAAGAAGACGATTATTGGCGGAAACAGTTACATACAACTGGAAACATATTTCTCTCGATTATGTCATAGACGAAAACTTCCCAAAAGCAAAGGATAAAGGTAACTTGTTTTCATCCAAGCAAACCAACAGCTCACGACGTAACCTTATATGTACAATACACGACGCGCATGTGGTTAGTGTGTGCGTTCAACCATATTGAATAATTTCACACTCAGAACATATTTAAATGAAAACAAAGCTATTCCCATGTTTTTATCGATGTATGCATTCAATTTAAACTAAGTTGCAGATTAACAGTAGCCCCATCATAGATCGGGGGATCTTTTATAAGATACGGTTATAATCAGTATGAAACATACTATAGACAAACGATTTAATCAATCGGGATATTCACCATTGTTTCGCAATGAGGCTCATATCCAAAACAGTATTTCGACATATTGTCTCGTTCCAGGAAAGCCGAAAACTGCCACAACAAAGCCGAAGTTTGACGCATTACAATCCAAAAAAGGTAACAGTTACAAATGCGACGCCGACCAGACAATCCACATTGATGAACTTGCTGATGAGGACATTAATTTGGTCTTATCAAACTTCCAGTATACAGCTTTTGCACAGCAGGCCAACAAAACATTCGAGAACGAAGGAGGTAAGAGAATCGTGCATTGTTTATTAAAACTAATTATCGAATGATTAATTAAAAAAATTGTTGATGTCGACCTATTTAAATAAATACATCCATGAAAAGATAAAATTGGTTCAATTTTCGCATGTTCATTATTTATTGGACAGTAAACAACAATTTGTAGTTCTGACCCGAAGCAAATCAAACAATGTTTTAGCATTTTGCATTTTTTTTTAATTCATACTCATTATAAGGCATAGGCATTGTTAATGGATAGAAATCATTGTTCATTAAAACATCGAAAATAATAAAATGTTTTGTTGATCCATGCAAATAAAATTTGAGTTTAATTTGAACGATTACATATGTATGCCCTTATTATACAAGTAATTATTATTTAAGTTACCGAGTGTGATGCAAACAAGAAAAAGGAGAAAGACGACGACCATGTCGGCGCCATCGTCGGTGGTGTTTTCGGGGGAACCGCCGGTGTAGTAATTATCATCGGTATCGTGATGTACTGCACGGACAGAGGAAAGCATAAGGACTACGTTGTCATGTAAAACAATATTCATTTTTAACAAACACTGGATAACTTATCATTAGCTTTTGATATATTATCAATTAACATGCACATATCACCAATTTACACGTTTTATGTTTTAATAAACTTGTTAAACACGCGATATGCTAGTGCAATATGTGAACAAAACAGTTTCCTCGATTGCAAACGACGTATCGTCATTATCATGGAGTATAATAACAGGACCGTGTCGATATCGTTGTTTCCAGCACCTTCAAACATTAACAAGTACGGTGATAGTGTATATAAGACAAGGCTCATTGCATGTGCTCAGAAATGACAACTGCTCAAGGCGTGCAAACGGGGTTTAAATCATTTCGAATAAATATCGTGCTATTTAGCACGAAAATACATGGCTTGTTCAATATCATATCCGCGTTTACAATGACAATCACAAACCAGTCCCCAAACCACCAAGTATCTGTATTGACAGGCACATGTGAGTTTGCGTGTATGACTGGGGATTCTATTAGCAAGCATAAATGTGCAAGTATACTTGTATTATACCTCACTTGACTTGTCCATGCTAAATTTGCATTAACTTGCATATTCATGAATAATTGTATCATACCATGACGTTTGAACGTAATATACCCCGATCGGTCTATAATTCAAATATACCACACGCGTGGGCCTAAAAATAGGAACACGGGTTTTCCGAAAATAACGTTTAAGCTGATAAACGGTTAGCGCTTATTGATATAACAAATCTTTGTTGGTTAGTGCCTGATTTTAATATAAAATCTACACGTTCGACTTGTTTGTAAATAGTATCGTAAATATTTCCCCTCTCAAAGAGTTAAGCCTTCGGCATCGTTAAAAAGGTCTCTCCTTGGGTGGGCATAATTTACTATACCACTCAACTATAATATATCTTCTCGAGTCGTATGGCTGTGTTCGGCAAAAAAAAAAAAAAAAAAAAAAAAAAAAAAAAAAAAAAAAAAAAAAAAAAAAAAAAAAAAAAAAAAAAAAAAANATGTTCAATGAAAGTATTTGTGCATAGTACCATCATGAAGTTACACGTACAAGCATACGACGTTACCTGCGGAAAATAAAGTCAATGTATGAAAAACGAGTTGCGACGAGTTGTTTGATAATAACGTTAGTTCATGTTAATAAATATTAGCAAAATTGAATTAGTATTGATCATTTGAAGCATACATTAACATGAAGGGTAATTGGTGTTTGCATTATATCAACCTTTAAAAATGTGTGCCATGTGCAAATAATCGTATAATGCTGCATGATATTCAAGTCCCATGGCTTTCCTCCAATATTCAGTGTGAGTACATAGTGTATTATTTGTAACATCATTCAGCCGAAAATATTTGTCCTTTCTAGTGTTACCACGTTAAATTGTGTGTCTGCAAGTTGCACACTATCATATCGGACAAAGCCAAATCTAGTGGACAAATACGTGTGTTAGGAAAAGTAAAGATGCGTCAACTATATACAGTTGCTATATAACGTCTTTACATAACTATACATTCCTATGCTTGTTAAATACATTGGTGTATGATCCATAATCTTGTAACATGCAATAAGACATTGGACAATATTAATGTGCGTCTTCATTATTAGACGCTTATCCGAGTTTTGAAGGTGTGATATCACCTTATAAAAAAAGACTGTAGCAGGCATATTCACTTTTACAGAAGCTGCTTCTCACTATTAAAGCAGTAAAATTAAACCAAGAAAACATTAATATATTAACGAATTGTAGCAAGGGACGTAACTTCACTGACTTTCAATCTGTTTAGAAAGGAAAGCGAAATGAGTATGTAGTGTTAACTTTGGAACTTTGGTTGGTGTTCACTATACCGGACAGATGGGGTTTCTTGCGGGTGCTGGTCAAGAGTGCAATACCATTCCAAAATTGAATATCTTCCAGTAAATACTAAATAATGGGTAAATTCTAGCTATTGTTAAAAAAAACGTCCCATCATTCGTAAGTCTAGTGCGTTAATTTGGTATGACTATTGGGGCGCACTCCGGACCCTGAAACAATGCACACTTACAATACTTAATACACTTCAATATACATACATAAATATTGTTAATATATTTAATAAATATATCAGGGCATGCATGAACAATCAGGCCAAGTCTTGATAACTTTACGTTTTGACACAATATATAAAATAAATGTGTGTATTACTGATAAAGTATTACTAATAAATATTACATATCTTGGATTTAAATACAGAACTGCTAACTTAGTTGTTAAATGTGTATCTTTGTTGACAAGAATATAATGTATTAATTATGTGGGTAATTTTTTGAAGCGAGTGAATGTCCCATCGAACATTCTGCATACACGCCTAAAATCTCAACTTACTCAGACAGCATAACCAAGACCAAAACGTCGTCTACATTTTAGCAATTCAAAACCTCTGCCTTGACAACATGATTGCGTCCAGTTTTTTTCCCTAACGATTCACCCATTCAGTGATGCAATTGCAGACAGCACGACTTCGTCCAGTATTTTTTAACGTTTGACCCATTCACTACTTGTGACTCTTGCCACACGGTTACGTCTATGCATTCGCCCATTGCTTAATCATCCATATAGGCTGTCTTTAACACCACAACAGGGACACATTCTTCCACCACGTTTGAATACTCATTTACGACTTCGTCCAGACCGGTTGCAATATCGGTCATCATAAACATCGGTCAAATCATTAGATTTATTGTAGACCTACCTAAAATTGCCATAAACCTTAGTTCGCCGTATTCACAATTTTTTTTTGAATCACGCGAGGTGTATTCGCATGCGCGAGATTTGACGTCACAGTGTTGTAAAAAAGTTATACCAACGGAAGGAAACTGTCAAACTCGAAAAAAGGTATTTAACAAGTGAAAAAGAATGTAATCGATAATAAGCGTATTTTTGTAATTCCTTAAATAAATGTTTTCGAATAAAAATATTAAAAATCAAGGTTTACACCGTATACTTGTTACCGGCTGCTCTGTTTACATTTTACAATGAAGATCACGTGACCACAGTATTTCGTAGTATGGTCAAACTATCTTTATAGATGTTTTTTCTGACCCATGTTCCTATTGTAAAAGTTAAAGATGGGTTTGTAACATCAGGGACATCCTACATCTGTGAAGAAACATTATAGGGTTTATTCACCAAGTGCCCTCAAAAGTGCTTATAGGATGGTGGAAGAGAGAGGCATAACATTCTGCGGGGCAAGCAGAATGTTTAATGTTCCAAAACGAACACTAAGGGACATGTATATATAGGAAGAGTTGCAGCAAACTGTCTTAAAAGAAATGATCTGTTGGATAAGCCACATTCAATTTAAAGTGTGGATGAAAAAGTGGCTGAATATTCCATAAACCATCTAATATAGTTAATTGAATACAAGGCTAAGACGACGTTAATTCCGGCGATTCTAGAGATACATTTAAAAAAAATACGCAGTGAAGCGTGTGTGTGCTTATTTTGGATTATAAACTACGAGGAATCTTACTTTGACATTCATATTCGCGTGGAATATAAGTTTAGAGCATTGACTTCATGATACAAGTAAGTTGAGTGCTTCTAATGTTTGTTTGTGGTTGCAATTTATGATTATGAGAGTTTACGGCGATCCATTGTTAGTCGACATACACATCAACGAAAAGGCAACGAAACAACACTAAATTGGACTCTACATCAGCTTATTGCAGCAATTGTGAAGAAAACTCCTGGTTAAGCATATTTGTCAAACGTTTCATGCACGGCCACTCGATAAATCCAAATGATTGCCATGGTTGTGTTATGTCGAAACACCTTAAGCATGATTAGTTTATAAACTGCTTTGTCTAAAGTTGGATTTTGGTACTCGGTGCAAATATTTTTTTCCGCTCATTTACGTGAGATTCGAACAAAATAGACCTAAATCCGTGAGGTTGTGTATCTTCAGTTAAAGTGCAATGATCGTTAATCCTTTTTTTTTAAATATGCGAATATTGATGTGACACTAGTGCATTTAGCAGTACAATAGTGTTTGTTTATAGGAATAAGTTCAGTTCCGAATAAGGTATAGAGCGGGTGTACCTATTTCCGAACACATAAGCCACTTTTAATGATGTTCGGATTTTCGATCACTTTCAATCAAATGGAGACAATAATCAACTAGATATGTGCATATGATATACTTTAGTCCAATATAGAACCATAATGGTCCATCCAAAAAGAAATTATTTACAAAGCAAACGCACATCCAACTGTTCCAAATTCCGAACATATGATCGTAATTCCGAACAGAATTGTTCCTAATTCCGAACATGATGACCTTTTTAAAAACAAATCCCGATGAATCCATTTAATTGACACAGTTTGAAAAATACCAACTTAAAACAATTTCCGTAATATAAACGATTACATGTAAGTTCGATAAATAACAAGTTCGGTAAAAAGGTAATATAGAGCAATAGATCTGGAGGTTTCGGTAAATTGATATTTTAAAATACGTCAACATAACAAGGATATTAACACGCATGTTGATACTTTACAGTTATTCACGCCCTTTGTTTACTATAGAATTATAATTTACCGAAACCTCCAGACATATTCAACTATTTTACCTTTTTACCGAACTTTTCATTTACCAAACTAACTGTCAATTGGTGAGAATGCAAAGAACACTGTTATCCATTACCACAATCAGATTTTCGTTATTTATCCAAATTACACAAATAAACATTACATTAAAAGAAAGTAAATTGTGCGACTGACGGATATATATACGAATATTTTGGCGAAAATTAACCAGTCTCTATTCAAACCAGGAAGCGTTGATGTCAGAAGTCGCGTCGATGTCATCCACAAGTGTGAACAGTCGATCGTCATGGTATTGCATGGCGAAATCTTTCGCTAAATACACAATGCTCGGGTCTATGGCTATTTCTTGTTTCGCACAAAGGGTTAAAATACTTCTTGAGGCATCCATGCTTGTTTTTGAACACCGAAGAAGATGGTTTAATATATCCTCCCGTAACATATGGTTATATACACGTTCGTCTTTGTAAAGTATTTCTAATTGAGCTTTCACAATATGGTACAGGCCTAAATGCAAAAATTTGGATTGTCCAGTGATTTCCCGTTTCATTAGTCCAGCTTGGAAACCCATTTTACCTAGAAAAAGATATAAGGTCAATCATTTACACTAGCATACTCAGTCAATTTTGGAAAACACCTAGAAATAAGGTTTTTAGTAAATAAAGAGGGAAAGCCAGGTTATATGGATATGTTCAATGGCCAACGGCCGCCGTAATATAACTGAGATACTGTTCAAAGTGATGTAAAACTATCTATACAGTAACAGTACTTGAATATTCATTTTGACGTATCTAAATATGTAAAGGCCAGAATTTTACGGAATGTGAGAAAATTGATTTGTATGCAAAATTGCTACTGAGATCACGTCTCTTGCGTTTCTGACGAGAATCGAAAAACGATGAAATATGAAGGAAACCTGCATTCAGCAGTACTTGCATTCGAAAGGCAGTTCTTCGAGACCTTCTATAAGTTCGTCAGAAACACAAGAGAAGTGGAATCGTCTGCTGCAATTTCCACACTGTATGAATTCATTATAGGCCATGTCGCATTTAAAACATTTTTCATTTTTTCTAATATAGAGCTCATCGGAATCTGACGCATCTTCTATTTCTTTTAGAATTCGATCGGTCTCTTGGCTCTTTTTTCTTTTCAATTCCTTTATCCTTTTCTTGGCTTCTTCTCTATCCTTTTTTTTTCTTTCCAATTTCTCTTTCTTCTCTTTGAGCTCTTCCACGCGGCGTTGTTTCTTGTGTAACCTTTCCTCCAGGCGTTTCTTTTTTTCCGTTATATCTAGTTGTTTCTTGGCCTCTTTTTCTGCCAACCATTCTCTGTATTTTGCCCCAGTAATCGCCTTTGGCATTATCATCCTTCGAACCTTCGGGTGCTTTATTTCCGTTTTTGGAAATTTGAGGAACTTGCTGAAAGGCGATATGGTGACCGAAACTGGAAGCGACTGAGGAGAAGTTACAGATGAAACTGTTGGTAGAACAGGATCGGTAAGAGCTGCCACACCAGTGGGTAATGAAGCGTCGTTTATTGACGCCGCAGCAAAAGGTACCGCGGTATCTATTTGGCAAGAATTTTGTATAATGCATTTTTTTATTCTTCTTATTGTCAGACAATAGCAATTGCTCGTTAGTTTTTCGGAACTGAAACGATATGTTTATAGCTCTGGCAAGATAAACGGTTTCTGATGACAATTTTTGTTTTGCTTGTAATGACATGTAATGCAGAAGTTAAGCCATAACATCTTACCAAAGTGGGATAATAATTATCAAGGAATAAAAGCCAGACAGTCATCTATGCTATAGACATTTATTCAAAGATGAAACGATAAGACAAATGCCATATAACGTAATTATCACTTGTGCTGACACATCTATAATTCGAGTGCTAGTTTCTTACTTTGTATCGATCCAATAATGTGATCTTTGCTTATAAAAGACATAAGGCTTATATCATTATACATGTTTTAGCGGTATAAAAGCCACAATGCTTTGCATCGGTCGTTCCGAGGCAATGACCACAACTTTGATCAGTTTACTGATAAGACGTGTGTTTTATACATTTTCCTTTAATTGTAGTAAACAGTAACTAGAATTGTCTTCTAATATTGTTTCTAGAGTTTATGCTTCGTATGCTACTATATAACAACACCTTTTGATAAAGCAAGCAGTAATAATTTCAACAATGTGTCATTTGCAATTGAGTGTGTTATTACAAAGGGATACAAATGCTGTTAATTCGAAAAGAACGATTCGAAAATATCAAATGAAACGTATTTAATATAAAACAAGACATAACAGAAATTCAATTTATTTACAAATTATCTATTAACAGTATATGACTTGATGTCTATATTTATGAGATAAAATATCTTTACGTTGATACATAATTTACACTGGAACATATACACTAGCTATACACGAGGTATGTACCCTGTATTGTGCATTGTTATCATGTGGACCTGTATTTCACAACAATTAGCACACTTTAGACACGATATCAGCACGATATCAGCAAGTATATTCATGTGATACTGATGAAATCAGGGATAGACATCAGATATAGAGATAGTACACGGGCGCATTTGAGTTGAATATACCGACTCTAATCAGTATACATATATTAATAAAGAAAGTTTCGATTTAATTTTGCATAAATATTGAGTTATTAAGTGTTTCCGATCTTTTTTGCGAGGCGTCAGTTCATTATTGGAGAAGGAAAAGTTAAAATGGGACCAAGGTTTTATTTTATATCTTTGATATCGACGATTGTCTTAGGTACGTATGTTTCTTTTTTTTTTTTAATTCAACAGATCAAATAAAAGTTATGGTGTTTGAGTGATAAAATAATCTTTTCTATGGATGAAAAGCTACTTAAGGGTGTGTTTCCGTATTTGTTAAGTTGAAGTACGCATATTTCTTTCATTTTTTTTATTTAAACAGATCAAATACGATACCGGAAATGGTGTTTGAGTAATAGCAGAATCTTTTCTAGGGCTGAAAAGCTTCTTATTTGTAAAGATGAAGTCATTTTAAGGTTAACTCGGTTTGTTTTTCACAAACATACTTGAGAAGTTGATTGTCAAAGTTGTTAATTTAATAGTCTGACATTGATTAAAGCTCTTACAATAATTAATACAACATTACAAAAACTATTCGTATAATTTTAAATCCAGATATGACCGTGGTAAACTTTGTAAGTCATTATTTGTGTGACCATCCCACTCTATCCGACACTTTGATGTTTCACTTAGCTCTCGCGTGTATAGCAGCGGCAACTTCACTGGCATCGACAAATACAACAGAGAACACTACGACTCATGTAACCACTACAACGGTACCACTCACGACAAATACAACAGAGAACACTACGACTCATGTTACCACTACAACGGAACCACCCACAACGAAAAATACACCATCAGAATCTACAACGATGGAACATACAACACCTGGGTCAACGGCGCCACATACGTCGACACAGGAATCCACGACACCGGAATCCACGACAGCGGAATCTACGACACCAAAGGTTACGACACCCGAAGCCACGACACCTGGAGCCTCGACACATGGAGCCACGACGCCAGAAGCCACGACACCAGAAATTACGACACCAGAAGCAACGACCACTAGACCAATTTCCGAACAGACATTCGGAATTCGTGATGAAGAAAACAAAACCTACTGTATTGTACTTGTAGGAAAATTAGAGTTCGAGATACCGTACATAACTGAGGGCGGTCAGGTTAGAATTTATCTGTTTTCAAATTAAGTATATGTTCACCACATTGTTCCAAGTCATGTCATTCGTCTCAATAATGTGCAAAATGCAAATGTCAAACTATAAATATTGTTATATATTTCAAAACTCAATTATTTTACGGCAGTATATGTTTTTTTCTATACAATGCGAAGAACGTCGTTTTATTGCGTTTCGAATACATGTGTTATAATGAAAACAAATTTGATAAAAAAAAATCGCTTACTACGTGCTTAATTATCGTTTCGAATTTTACATCTACATTTTAATTCATCCATTACATATGTCTTTCTATGACTTGAACTGAAATATTGTGTTGATATACAGTTTTGCAGAATTATCGTGTATGCATGTTTACGTCAACTTTTATTTTTTAGAATAATTCAGCAATTATTCCTGTTCCCATCAACAATACGGTTAAAGGTTCCTGCCGTTACAAAGGGTCGGACAAAGCGCAGCAGTTCATACTTTCATTCTTTCATGACTGGAATTTGACGGTGATAATACATCAATCGCCGACAGTGTCGCTTGCAAGAAGACGATTATTGGCGGAAACAGTTAGCTATAACTGGGAACATATTTTTCTCGAATATTTCATTGACGAAAACTTCCCAAAAGCACAGGATAAAGGTAACTTATATTTATCCAAGCAAACCAACAGTTCACGACGTAACCTAATATTTACAATATTTTATTTATAATATTTCAACCCTATATAACAATTGCACACTTCTTTGGATTTTTTAATGGAACATATTAAATAGAAAACAAAGCTATTCCCATGTTTTTATTGATTTATGAATTCAATTTATACTTAGTTGGAGATTAACAGTAACCTCAAATAATTCTGGGGATCTTTTTATAAGATACGGTTATAATCAGTATGTAACATATAAGAGACCAACTCGGGATTTTCCCCATTGTTTCGCAATAAGGCTCATATCCAAAAAAGTATTCCGCCCTATTGTCGCGTTCCAGGAGAGCGGAAGACTGCCGAAACAAAGCCGAAGCTTGACGCATTAAAATCCAAACAAGGTGACAGTTACAAATGCGAGGCCAAACAGACAATCCACATTGATGGCATTGGTGATCAGGACATCAAATTGGTCTTGTCAAACTTCCAGTATACAGCTTTTGCAAAGCAGGCCGACGAAACATTCGAGAACGAAGGAGGTAAGAGAATCGTGCGTTTTATATTTAAAGTTAAAACTAATGATCGAATGATTATTTTTTTAAATTGTTAAAAGTAGACCTATTTAAATAAATACATAATCATAAAAAGATAAATGTGTGCAATTTTTGCATGTGTTGGAAGATAAACAACAATGTTCAGTTCTGATTCTAAGCTATTAAAACAATTTGTTAGGATGTTGCCATTGTTTTTCGATTCATACGCATGAGAACTCCAAATCATCGTTAATGGATACAAATCATAGTTAATGGATAAAAGTCAATGTTAATGGATACAAAATCATTGTTCATTGATAGAAAATTAAACATCGAAAATTATATAAAGTTTTGTCGATCTATGCAAATAAAATTGAATTTAGTTTGACCGGTTACACAAGTATGTCCTTATTATAAAACTAATTATTATTTCAGTGACCGAGTGTGATGCGGACAAGAAAAAGAAGGATGACCATGTCGGTGCCATCGTCGGTGGGGCTGTCGGCGGCACAGTCGGTTTGATCATCATCGTCGGTATCGTGATGTACTGCAAGAATAGGCGAAGGAAGGACTACGTTGTCATGTAGAACAATGAACTTTTTCGACAGACACTTGATAATTCATTATAAGCTTCTGATATATTATTTATGTACATGTTTAAGCCTTATCATTAAGTCGCACGTTTCAGTTTGTTTAACAAACAGTTGAAGCACGTGATGTTCAAGTGCAATACGTGAATTAAACAGTAGCATGGTTTGCAAAGGACGGGCCTTTCAAATTCATGCAAGCATACAACGACACAATCCACAATCAATCACCACAGTATCATTTAGATGCATAGCAATGTCATAACACATTAACAAGGAAAACATAAATATAAAACTAGTATTTCTGTAATGTATGAATGGAAATAAATCCTCTTACCATCAAACCAGCATTTCAAGTTTTACTTAAACAATTATGTATAACACCCTTTACAAAAATATTACAATACTTCAATTCAATATACCATATAACATCCATATTTAAGGTCGCATCACAACAGTTTATATGATGTATTCTTTGTGACTGGGAGGTTCCATTTTCAATCCTTAATCAATGAGATTTCTCGAATTTAACAAAGACAAAATGTATAATTCTTCCCTTGAAATGGACCAGACATTTGTATTATAAAACCTAAGGCTTTCTTTGAGCTCGGGTTAAGTGAAATTGTTTAAAGCGCATTTAATCAGCAATAAAACTAACACTTAATCATTTCACTAAATTAACTTTCCTCCTCAAGCATACAAACACATTCCGACATATATCGACCATCGCCAAAGCACTCATCATTTCAAATCGCATTAAAACGATGATTCAAACATATATCTATCCAAACAAGCAGACTCATATTATTACAAAAAATAAATAAGTTAGGAATATCATGTCCGCAAGTATTTTTCATATCTTATTCGTCGCATATCATTTGTTTTGCTGTATAGGTCACGCATCTTTGATCTTTTTACGGATATGAATAAATATTGATACATCATTATTTTTTATTTGGTGATTGCAATGTGTGTTTATTGATACAATGTGTCTTTTTTCTGTGTTTTGCATATGTGTATTGTATACATAAAGATGCAAGTTTAAGAAAATGAGTTGTAAACATGTGTGTTTGATCATATAATCATGGCCATGTTTTCCTGAATGTTTAGAAACCCTTAGTGTAGGTATATAACAAATAATTTTGTGTCTGTTGAGCACTAGTATCAATTATTGTTTCTTTCTTTCAAAAGTGAAAATGAGGAATTTCATGTTTATATAATAAAATCAATACACCGTATTAATTTATATTGTATTTGTCATTACAATTTTAAATAAGGCAATACTTACTTTGCGTTACTCGGGATGTCTTTGAGAACTCTTCAACCAATATTTGAGATCAGATGGGATGTGCTAAAAACCAATCGGATCACTATTATAATTATTTACCTGTCAACATGGGCGTGCCTTTCCAAACAAATAGAATTAGATCTGCACGAAAACGATACGATACGTACTCGAACAATAACAATAATTGATACATATCAGATATAAACTATTGTTACAAAAGAATGCACGTAATGGTATTGATTTCAATAAGTTGAGTATGGTATTTGATAATTGAGATATGATTGAAGCCTTTATGATTGCATTATGTAGAGAGAAAAAAACATTGTCACGCGATAATGATAATACATATATTTGCAAGGGGTAAAACTTCCGTGTTCGATGAACAGAAGATAATATAAAATGGCAGCAGTGTTAAAGTATATATTTTGGATGGCCACTATCATTCCCTCATGCATTTTTGAATTTTCGCAATAAGCAACACTTTCTGGTAAAAAAAAGAATAATACTTAAAAAAAATATTTTCAAAATGTATAGACAAAACGACAGTAATCTTTATTGAAATTCTACTTCAATAAAACATAAACAATAACGATCCTAATCGGAATATAGTTAAATGTAGTTTTTATTTGGATTGTACAACAAAACCACTTATTTATCAGATCATGTTTAAATTCACATAATTATATTTTTTACCCAAACATTATCCGGCCACAGAAGCCAGGTACTCGGAAATATGCACTCAGAGACCTGGTTTGTCCGAGATAATGCCGAAGGACGGTAACCCATGTGTCTTATTCAATCTCGAAATCCCATCAAGAGTTGCTGCCCATAGTGAAATCTGTGAATAGAGCGGTAGGGCGTATGTTGTCAAGATTATACGCGGAACAGTGTCACAAGTGCTCAAGATGGTGTGACAATATTGATGAACACTTATTTTCTCTGCCGTATAATAATCCCCACATAGCACGCATGGTTGCACATTCAAACTTGCGGGGTAGACTTCTAATTACAATGGTGCAGTTTACCGCTTGAACAACAAGCAAACGTATTGGTGTGTCAAACGTTCCTCAGCGAAGGCGCGTCAAATTTTACAATGCTCAAAACCTTATATGTTGGGTTGAGGGAAACCTTTAAAATATAACAAACTTGCTCTGGCACTGTGATTATAAATACTAAACAGAACGTACTCTAGAATTTCATATATATATATATATATCAGATCAATGCAACGTTTGGTTCTCAAACAGGTTGGTTAAGAGAAAATATGAATTAATGAAGCATTTAGTTCGTCCTGTCATTGTAAGCCAAATCAAACTATCATATTCTCTGGAGTCGGTTTTGATTTTTCCTGTTTGTTTATTAACATCTGTACCGAAACAGTTAGAACTAATGTGCATTTAAAATAAGGGAGACAACTACAAATAATTGATAAGTCGATTTAAGTACGGGTTGTCGGGTTTCGTGGAAATTTGTGAACATCTCGGTTGTCTTGACGTCATTGTTGTTCAAATCGTTCGCATTATTTTCATTTTCATTGGAAACAGTGTTGTGAAAATCTGTTATATCAGAGTCATTTTAGAAACTAATTTTCCTTCGAATTATTGTTGGAAAATTGCATAATTGCTCTTGAAATGTGCATTACCTGTATTCTATATCCAGTTTAAAGTTATTGAATGCATTTTTTGTACGATTTTTTATAGTAACGGAGTGTGATATGGACAGCCTGCCGCCGAAAGACACCCAACTTCACATTGGTGTGATTTTCAACATTGCTGTTGGTGTGTCCGTCCGATCATCAGAGTCGGAATAATGTTAACATGGTCAAAAATAAAGCAGAGAACACACAAGGAGTAAATGAACATTTAGTTGCAATAAAATAATACGTCCCTTTTTTTATAAAAATAGTATATTCCTCATGTTTACACAATAATAATTTGCATAGAATCTCAAAAAAAAACATTTTACATGTGCAGTTTAGATAGGATTTTTTTTTTTTTTTTGTAATCTGTCCAAATGATCGATATCTGAAAATATAAGAGGCACTCAAAAAGCATGCCAAATGCTCAAATAGAAACAAGCTTCATAACTCTCCCACGGACATGTTGGTTGTTTTCTGAATTTTCGTATGGTATAATAAGACATGCTGAAATACACAAACGTGCCAAATTTTGCTTTTAATATGCTGACTGTATTATTGGGTTATTTGGAAAATAAAATGCTTACAAAATTAACTTAAGTATGTATTTATTGGTCGATATTTGCGCAATTACAAAATATAATTTGTAAAAATGAAATAATATTCCGTAAAAACGCTTTGTAAGTGTGTTTTCTGTCAAAAGTAAATTTGGTAAATTACGAAACGTATATATCTAAACCACATTATATCGATTCGTATTCACGAAATAACATTACGTTTAAACAATGTGGACAACATTAATCGTCGAACTAATTCTAAATGCACGAAAGTCCCAAAAAGTGATTTTGAGAAAATCGCTTCTAAAGTTTTGAAATAACAAACCATGTATTATAAAAAAAGACATCTTCATGACATTTTGACAGGTTGTTGAGATGTATGCAATCTATCAATTTGCAAAATTTTAAGACAATTGCTTTTAAAATAAAAAAGTAATATTAATCAATAATTACATTCGCGACTTTTTAACGTAAATTTTAAAGAAAAGTTTTGAGTATTGTGATTATGGAAATCACATTGTTTACTAATTTATATAATCCTACACAAAGACATTCGCGATTTTAGAATTAAAATGAATAGAAAATTGTCACGTTTCGCCAATGTTGAGGGGTCAATAGTGTCTTGGTAGAGAAAGGTACACATATGCCGTTTGTTGCATCGGGAAGAGCTCGTCAAGCCCGACAAAATGATACCAAATATGCTATTTTTGCAATTTTTGACATTCGCGACTTGAGAATTAAGGCTACGAACATTGTAGCCCGGTATGTTTTTTGCATTCATAAATTATAACGAGGTTTTTGACGAAATGATTTTTCCATATATACGAAATGTTATTGCACTGATACCAACATACCCCTTTGCGTTTAAATTTGTTGACATTAAATTTGTATGACGAAAGTTATTATCTTTAAGACATCCAGGTATATTTATTGAATAAACTAAAAGTAATATCATTCAAAATAATTGTGTTTATGTTAAATACGAGTTCGTAATTTTTGGTTTTTAGGCGCCAAAATGGACAGATCATATGTATAACATAATCAGTGTATTTAAATGAACAAATCACTTTCGTATTAAGCTAATCATTAGAAGGAACGTCAATATCGATCACTAATAATGCGTCGAGTTTAAACACGGCATTTGTGTAGCACTTACATCTGTACATACAAATCTAAACTAAAATATGCCCGAAAAAACACATTCATCTTTGGATTATCTTAATATCAAATAAAGCTCCGATTAGATTACACACAATACAGACAACGCATTTATTTATGGGAGTGGTTGAAAACTGGATTAAATATAATGCAATATAAAATACAGGTATGTATTAGTCTACTTTCGTTTCAGGTTAAGGCATATATTTTCTTAACGCATAGGTACATGTTTAAAGGGGTTACTTTATTTTTAATAGATTATGCAGAGTAGATTTTGCGTTTATCGTGCCAAATGTCTGTAGTATTATCGTACTGTTAACTTAAACTCAGCATCGTCATACTGTTTTTGGCTGTTTGGTTATAAAGTAATTGTCATTTGATTAACTACGATTCGATTACCGGTTAAACAAAACGGTATAGTTTCACAAAGAGTATCGTGTTTCACCGTCCCGCGACCGACCTAGCAAACTAACCGCAACCAAAATAATTGATTAAAAGGGTAGACTATTTTAGTTTACAGTATTTGTCAATTGGTTAAAAATCACAGATATCATGGTACATTGTATCACGTTTTGATGCGTACTTTTACGATCAGGACATAAGTTACAACGTCATCGTTAATAAACAGCAGTGTGTGATAGATTATCAACAATATATAATAATTGTGCAAAGAGACGAACAATATATAATAAAATAGCATACATTTATGCAAGAATCATATATGTTTAAAATCCAAAAGATAATAATTCCGACCTATTGATCGTTATCGGATAATGACAAGAGTACCTGGGCATCGTCTTATTACATATTGTAATACATACATCGCGTACTAGTATGTTGCCTTTTCCGTGTACGTTTCGCAGACTCATATGTGCTTAGCACCTACATCTAACATTCCTTAAGTTCAGTTATCAATCAGATCCTTGGTATCTTTCACATAACCNCAGCCACACAAAAAAAACGTGCCTGTACTATGCCTGCCTGCCTGCACATGCATATATATTTTAAAGAAACACGTGGTAACCGTGCGGAAACTAATCTGCATAACTACATAATAGATAAACAAGCCGAAGATTTCAAATAATATGAAAATCAGGTATAGATGGTTGTACAGTTTTCTTACACAAAAAAAACACTAGTTACAATGTATTTCACATCAGAATAATTTATCTGAAATTTTGCGAAATTGTAACGTTCTTGTTTCAAAAATTAAAAGTTTGATATAAACTCTCTATCTATCATGTTCATCAAAACGCTGACATATTAAATGTCGCATTCTCAATAATCTCGTTCATAAAATGCCTCAATAACTAAAATTAAAATAATTACAAATAACTAGTCAATAATTGTGCACTGTCTTTTCCAGAGACAATGAAATTAGGTATCAAACGTCGGGTATCGTCGAACCTCGAGGGATCCGAAGCGTTTCGAGCCGCGAGAAAACATCGGGCGGTCGACTCGGACACGGACGACACCGTTTCAGTCAGTTCTGAGGCATCGTCAGTGGCGCGTCGACCAATCAGAAAGAGAGTTTCATTGGCACGTAAAGCCAGTTCCGGAAACGAACCGAAACTGACGAATAAGGAGAGCACCATGCAGGGCATCGTCACGTCGTTCTTGGCGCTGAGATCCCGCACTATCGCGCGCGAGGTGTCACTCATAGAGGAAGATGAGGAGGAGAGGCCGCCAAAGCCAAGGAAAATGCTGAGCGCGAAGAGACGCTTATATAAGAAAAGTTCATCCGTAGGCGACTTCGGGGCGACAGTGTCCGGATTAAGAAGAAAGTTTTCGGAGTCAAGGGCTGCGACGGCTGTGTTCTGATACGTCGAACAATGGCTAAACGAGATGGGGTCTTTTTGGGATTTTGTATATGAACCGCGCTCTTGGAAAACGGGGCTTCATGCACGTGCGTGAAGTGTCGTCCCAGATTAATATGTGCAGTCCAAAAAGGCTAAACAGAGAAGGCACTTTCCGCCTAAACTGGATTTTCGATAAGAAGAGACTTCCTTTGAACGAAAACTACCATAAAGCGGATAGTGTCGTCTGTGATTTGCACAGGCTAATCTGAGACACCACTAAACGCACATACATTAAGCCCCGTTTTCCCAGAAGGCGGCTGATATATAATCATAAAGCAGAAATTACACAATGCGTGTAACACAGTCCCGTGTTAATGGATTTGAATATAAAGTATTGCGAATCCACGTTCACGTGTGTGTAAACGCCTTTGAAAATCGTCTGATCAATACATGTAATCTGTATGTATTTAAGATGATTCAAACCAAAGACGTGGGGTTTGCAGACTACGATGTTTGACGATTTAAAGGCGTTTATCGCATTTAACAACTTCCATTAACGATTCTGATGACGTACTTCTCCGAAAGGCAAGTGACTATCCCGTGTTTGTACTTAGCTGTGAGCATTGCTCGATTTCAAATCAAACTGTGGTTTATAGATAACAGATATAATGTATACTACATGTATGTGCAATTGCGGGTTATAATCAAAACAAGCTCATGCATTTATATAAATGTTGATATATGATATAAATATTCGCAAACTTTTTGTATTTAGTTTGTATTGACTCATCACATATTTACACAACATTGGGTGTGGTGCACGATTGTATATAACACGAAGGCTATCCGTCTACAGAAGAGATTGTACACTTGTGTCTCACTGTGGCTGTCTTGGTTAGCTCCCCATCCGAGGTATTTGGTTTTCTCAGATTGTAACCATATTATATAGACCGTGTTACACCGGTTCGCTGATTTCCTTTCACAACGCAAGACCAAGCAGAAATTAAAAAAGGTAATTTAACATTCGTATCCGAATACAGATGTGAATCAAACCCCGTCATAATATTCGAGTCGGCTAGAATTAAATTACTTCGTGATTGCTACCTTCGGAGAGGCATTACATACCAATGAAAGAATTTAATGATCAAATAAAATTGCTATAAATAATAAAAAGTGTGTATACCACAGGATATTCTTGAATATACTTCTATAACAATTTGTGTATAAATTGTCATTTAAGTTTACATTATATTCGAGTAGTTTATTTTTCGATATTATAACATTTCATATAATTACCTGAGCATGACGATGAACGCGGATAGTAAATTCCCAAATGAAATTTATCGAATCAAAATCAGCACATTAATGATGTATGCTATCGAACATTGAACTGTGTTAGTTGGTTAGGATTTTTGCCATTGTCAACAGTATTTCAGTCATATCACGGCGGTACGTCTCCTTTTTAAAGTTGGTTTACCAGAACTTAGCACCCAAATTTATGCAAGTACTGGTGAGCGAGCATTTGACGGACAGCAATATTTTCCTCGTACCCGGGGTACGTTGTAGTATACTTAAGAGTTCCCGGGGTACTTTTAAGTAGTACCCGAGCCAACAATGACCAATCGAGCGCTAATTAACATGTTTATTTAAGGGAAATAAATCAAATTCACCATTCACCATTATAAATTCATTGTTTGGATTTTCTCAATTAAAGAGGTATTAATGGCTGTACTACCAAATTTAAAATTATCTCCCGTTTATTAATGCGTTGAGCGTTATAGATTTTCAAGAAGACATTGAACATGGATATTCTGGAATACATTGCTATTGGAAACAAACTGTAACCATATACACGCAGAAGACGTGTTGCAACTTGCACCGAAAAATAAATAAATTCACGTCATTATAACGTTTCAGATAAGAAAAGTATATTTTGAACTCTAATTTGTTTCAATTAACTCAAATTATATAGAAAATACTGATTTTTAGTGTAAAATCACCTCCCTTTACTGACGCTCGATTGGTCATTGTCGGCTCGGGTACTATGTTCCCCGGGTACTCTTAAGAATACCTACATGTACCCGGGTACGGTAAATATACTTAAACGTACCCGGTCGATATTAGACTGTACCGGAGCTGTGTTCCCGCCCAAAATCCGATGTCGTAAAACGCGATTCCGATTACCGTAAAACGATATTGTTTATCTTTAAAAAAAAACTTCTCTTTTAAAAAAACTGCATCAACCTGGTCTTCGAGTATGAGTTTCGATAATATAGAGGCCATTTAACAGAAAATTGACATAAATGCTAACATAATTAATTTAAAAAAAAAATAGCCGACAACGACCGATTTAGAGTTTAAACTCCCGTACCCGGGGTACATTAAGTATACTTGAGAGTACCCAGGGTACATGTAAGTAGTAACCGAACCGACAATGGCCAATCGAGCTTTACTGACCTCAAATACGGGCCAAGTACGTAATCACGCGCACATCAAACAACTGTTTTGTTAACATTCACTATAAGAAAACGAACCCAGTAGTGCGTTCAGTTACAGCGAACGTTCGCCAATGATCGTTCGTTTCCGATTCGGTCTAATTAAACGTTAAGTTCGGCGCGAACTTTTCAAGATGGCGGCTCCCAGAGAATTGATTACGATTTTGATGGAGGAAATCGCTAATAACACAGAAAGTACTTAACCAACACAAAACACTATGTTTATAATTCAATTTATTTTATATACTACAAAAAATATGAAAAAATATCGAAGTTACACTGAAGTTACGCTGAACAATAACTTACTTGTCCGCCATCTTGGTTTCGCTAGCGAACTATAGCGAACTACCTCCCGAGACGGGTCGCTTCGGTTCGCGAACCGAGCGTTCAATAGCGAACGTTCGCATAAGTTCGCTTCGGTTCGCGAACGTTCGCAGTAACTGAACGCACAACTGGATATATTAGTAAATTTGTAATAACAAATTTCTTATTTTTAACTTAGTTATCCGAGAAAAACACTATATTTCGTCCGACAAATACTCGCTTACCAATACCTGACTTTGCCCCACTTAAATCAGAGTTATGATGGCGATTAGATGTAGACATTTTTTCTTTTACCAATCACCCACACAATTAATGTGGCCGGGCCAGGTACATTGAATACAGTAGACTCTGCCAATACCAGACAGTCTGGGGACCGGCCTGATCGTCCGGTTTTCAGAGAGTTCCGGTTTACCAAGAGTAGGGATATTGCCGAAATATACATTGTATGCATTGTGTACAAAATCATATAAGAATACAACAAACCATTATGTTTAAAGTATTCTTCAAAAATGTGTTTTTATTCGATTAAAAGCAGAAAACATTCCATACCGACTTGTTTTGATTAATCCAAAAGTGAGCGTGGTGCTTCATACATGTAGTATCATGTACGTACATGTACATGCGGTGACATTTGTCATATAGGCAAGTGAGTCGTGTTCGAGTTCGCTATAAATAGCTCTGAATTAATTAAGTTTTATTTGTTACTTGTAAACGAATGTTGTGGACACACGATTTATAATTCAAGACATAACACATTTTACAAAACATACACACACAAAAAAACTGCGTCATATTATCAAGACATTCATAATCTAAGCAAGTCTTGTCAAAACCTACACACGCAGGAAGTTCACGATTTATTGAAAAAGTCCGAGATCACTCTTTGCTTCAGTGCACATTTCTGCTCCACGGTTGAGAAGTTGATTCCGTGATCAGCTTAATCTTCTCCTCTAATGTAAGCTCTATGCGTCTGCGTTTAGCTGGAGGCTGTGACAATTTAGATTTGAAAAGACTATTAGATTTTAGATTATTAATACTGAAGATGCGTTTGAAATTACGAAAAGGCAATGAATGAATTTGCAGACAGATGGATGGATATTTAACGGTCATATTTCTCACAGTTTTATCTGACAAACAAACAAACAACCATTTAAGCGTTAAAAACATGGCTTTGAGATCTTTTAAACTACCCAAGATCACAAGAAAGTGATCGTCCCAACAGCATGAATTAATTTTTTAATTAAATTGTTTATTTCAGCTTAATAAAACGATCGTGTCAATCACTTTTTGGTGTTACCGCACGTCTATAATTGACATTCACAGTTTGTTTTATATTATTTAATCCGACTTCAATAGCACGGTAACGACTTAACACCCTTATAGTATGTTTAATCCGATTATCCATAATTGCGCGAGCGAAATGTGCGACACCGCGCGCACCGTGCTGTCTAGGTATTGTAATTTTCACACCTTGGGCATCTTGAGAATTTGGACCGTCCGGTGTACTCAATGTATTTTACGTTGAAAATGACGAAATTCAAGGAGATATCCGTCCGGTTTCCGGTTTTGAGAGAGTCCGGTTTATTCAACATTTTTTAACAAAGAAATAGAAGGGGAAAATACGGAACTGACACGACCGTTCGGAATCGGGAGATTTCCGGTATTCGGAGAGTCCGGTATTGGCAGAGTCTACTGTACAACAAATCATAATACATAAGCACTTCTAATATACTACACAGTTAGTTGCCACACAAAGCCCTCTGTCATTCCATTGTTTTCTTCCCTGCATCGTTTCGGTAACACATACTGTCCGACTTTTCTTAAATGCTTTTTGATGGAATGTTCCATTAGCGGAAGTCTGCCTGGATCACCAATGAAAACGTTCGATTTAAATTTGCGACATTGCATAGTCAACCAATCAATGATGATGTCTCTAAATGCGGTGTCGTAAAACATATCACCAAGAACGATTGTTTTCCATTTGTTGTTCACCTGCCCAATCAAATTGCCCGACTCAACCACAACGTTGACATTGTTCATTGCAGCATTTAACATGATCGCATTAATAGCATCTGAAACAAGAAAAAAAACAAAAACATGTACTAAAACTTATTTTAGAGCACTATAAAAAATATCAAGGTAAACAAGTAGTATTATTTTTCGGCGGTGCTGTCCAACCCAGGTTTTGACTTCATTCAAAAGCCAATGGGAATGTTGAAAAACATTTCCCCGTAAGAACTAAACGAATAAAACTTAATATTTCATTGGCTAATTTGAGAGCAATATCCTAAAATAGTGTATACATATATGAATGAGAATACAGCATTAGTATAAAGAATATGCGCAGTTCAGTGTTTGGGAAGTTAAAGTGAATCACAACCAGTGAAAAAGCATCAAATAACAAGGGCTGTTTGTAAAACATGCATGCCCCCAATATGGGCTGTCAGTTGTAGTGGCAGCCATTGTGTGAATACGTTTTTTGTCACTGTGAACTTGACCTTTGATCTAGTGACTTGAAAATGAAAAGGGGTCATATGACAGTCATGATCAATGTACCTATGAAGTTTCATGATCATAGGCGTAAGCTTTCTTGAGTTATTATTGATTGGTTTATTTACCCTCGGACTTCGGTTAAAAACCATTCTCCGAGCATTCTGCTTAACATAAAACTTTGCGGTAATAAGGCAGTGGTCAGCCCGATTGTACTGGGCTGAGCCATATAAATATAGGGACTTTGCAGAGTGGGTGCGTTGCTTAAATAAAAATCTAATTGCTTAAAAATATCTTTGCATGGTTAAATACTGTGCGAAAAAGCGTTATAAACGCATAATATAACGCATTTGTCAGGCCCCGTGGCGGTGTTGCTCCTGGTGTTGATGGCACTTAATAATTCTGTTATAGTTAATGGTAAATTGAGAGGCGTGCTGTTGTCCCCAGGCTCATTTAAAATATTTTGGTGCTCAGTCTCAAACCGCTTTTGATAATTCAAAGTTTCAACGGGAAGGTTTGAGTCGCTGGAGACAGATTGGAAGTGTCGTACCAAAAATTGAGCCTTTTCCCTTGGGGTAGTGGCAATTTCGCCTTTGTATTTAAGTAGCGGTACAGGGGTGAATGAATTTCCTTTAATTCTGTGAATTTTTTTCCAAAAATCCCTAGTATTTTTCTTATTAATGATAGCTGAATCACAGAATTCTTTCCAATTTTGAGTTTTTGCGTCCAAAATAACCCGCTTTGCCTGATTTTCGAGGGACCTATAATTAAGAAGATTATGCTCAGCGGGGTTCTTTTTAAGAGTTTTTAAAGCATTTTTACGGGCCTGTACCGCATTGGAGCACGCCTCATTCCACCACGGGACCCTTTTTCTGGCCTTAACCTTGCCGGAGGAGACCGGTATGCTGCATTCCGCTATGGACAGTATCTTGCTAGTTAAGTTTTTACAAAACAGATTGAGGTCCTGGGAGTGAACATCTGCAAGGGAGAGATCTGAGCAGAGGTCCCTGAACTGAGCCCAATTAGCTTTTTCCAATAAAAACTTTTGCTCTCCTGAGCATTGAGCCTCAGTTCCCTGTGCTATATAGTTGAGCAGGGTAACCTGTTGTGGGAGGTGATCAGATCCCATGGTATCGTTAACGGTTGCCCATGCAGACGCACTTGCTATCCTGGCATTAACAGCAGTAAGGTCAATGTGGGAGTTTAATCCAGTGGGGTTAAGCCTGGTTGGAGAACCGTCATTGAGCAGTATAAGGTCTTGCTCGTCCAACCATTCTATAA